>ML810269.1:128526-143438 GCA_009831015.1 Picea engelmannii
GACATGTCCAATAATATGTGATCATAAAAGACTTCCAATAATGTATGATCAATTAAAGATTGGTGATTATAATTATGTGATTTAAATGGTGACAAGATTGGTGATTATAACTATGTGATTTAAATGGTGATGAGATTGGTGATTATAACTATGTGATTTAAATGGTGATGTAGTGGAGTTAAATATGAATTGAAAAACATTGGAAATGATCAATTTATAATGATGTGGGGATATCGATGATATTAACATGACAACTTTAATTGTGATGGTGATGATGAATGATTGATAACCATAATTATATTAGTGGATTAATGACTACACTTCACACAGCTAGTATTCATTGATACGCTTGATGGTGTGGTTGATTGACAATTTCACTCTATAATGATGATTCAAAGGTATTAATGCAATTGATTTGACTTTCAATATTGTTCACGATTTTGAAAATTTGGCGGTATGAGATAAATATGTTAATGTGGAATTTTAGGGATATTGGTGCAAGGACAAAAGAAACCCCTAACAACTTCATGATCTTTGATTGGAAGAAAATCTCATAATTTAACTATGGTGATACATGATGAGAGACTATGATGATTTGATAACCCCAAAATTGTGATGTTGATGATATCGATAACATTAACCGATGAGCCTACTATATTGGTGGTACATTGATAATGTTGAGATGACTCAAGAATATGAAGAATGATTAATTGACAACATATTCTTATGGATTAATGGATTATGATGAAAGGATCGAGTACAGTGACATCAAGCTATGCCATTTCCTTTCGAAATTATTTCTTATGTGGTCATCAATGTTGAACTAGAATGGTATCCACTCTACCATGTTAGGAATAGAGTCTTAGAAGTATTGTAAATATTTGAAATAATGTGAATTATTAACAACTTGATGAATCTCATTCAATGGCACGCATGATAACTTCATGGAGATAGTATGATTCAATGAAGTAATGATAATTCAATAAAGATACATCATTGAAATTGAGGATATTTATAATACTAATGGCTTACAAATGACTTGATGATGGGGATTTATCTGTAAACTTCCATGGATATTCCACTGAAACATTTCATCACAACAAATCTTATAATATTCTGAAATCTTATATTTATGTGGTTTATTTCCTTGGATCCTAGATTTTCTATCTCTATATTATCACTTGAATTTAAAAAATAATTGAAATATTAAAAAGAAAGAACATGCACAAATACACACCATCCACACAAATGAACACAATATTTGACCTAGGAAACCCAATATGAGAGAAAAATCAACTAGAAGGTGAGGCCTATGCTCTGTTCACTTTGCTTCAATTATAAAATGCACATACAAAGGAATGGGAACTCACTATGGAGTTACCTTTTGGCACTCTCTCCTAAACAGATGCTACAGAACCCTCCTCCTCCTCTTTTATGTTCACAAAATATCACTCTCGGATGTTTTTCTCAACTATGGAACAATATACAATGAAAAATAATTCAACCCCTTTTCCTCCTAGTGTCCCAGTATTTAATATAAATTGATAGCCATATAGGGGTAGGGTTTTGACTTCCTCAACCATCAATTGTGATAAGGTTTTGGATATTCCAGGATCTTCTTAAAATTACACACGTGTCTATCCCCATATGCATGAGTAAAAAGGGTTGGCGTGGCATCCTCTCATACCATGGTGGTGAACATAGTAGGTCAAATTGCAGGATGCATAAATTTCTCATACGAGCTCTGATTGATGTGATTTTTGCACCATTGGAAAGGTATTTGAGTGTAGATCAATGTCAATGGGTCTAAACCAAAAGTAATAAAGTTTTGACCCCAAAAAAATTCATTTGATTCCTCAAATGGAACTAGAAGGTTTCAACCCCCAATTTTCCAACTAGGACCTGATGTTAAAATGACCCTGCAAGCTAACCCCTCCAATATTTTCCACTGTAAAATCATTGAGATAGATAAAAAATAATATAATGATCCAATATGGATCATACCTCACTATTTATGGAGTATTTTGGTCCTCAAAATATTTATTGAATGAGGTGAGGAAATTTTTCCTCTACCTTCTCCCTAGAGTACTGCTTTGCTTTGCCTAGAAGTTGTCCTTTCAACTTAATCTGTCAAAGGTCATGATGTCATTGTATTTTATTTATAGAATTCTTCTACAAAACTATGTCATCTACCAAATATGCCGGAGCATCTAGTGCTAAGTCCTATATGGGAGGTAGGACATGCTCCTCCTCCTTATCCAACATGGAAGGCTCATATAGTTTTAGATTCTCCACATTATTTACTGAGTAAATTTGCATGTATGGGGGTATCTCCCACCTTCTACAATATATTGAAATCACCACATCGTAGAGCCTCGATATTCTTACCGGGACCCTTCAGTATTTCCTTATTCAGATGTAATCAAACCTTGTCTCCCACTTTGAATGACTTCTTGGTTCTATGTTGATCACATCTAGCCTTACAATTTTCCTATGACTTATTCAGAATCTCGTGTACTTGGAAATGAATCTGCCTAATATTATCAACATTTTTTTTCTCTCATTGCATCTCTTGTGAGGTCCTCCCTCACTCCTCCTTGTTGTCCATATACAACATCCAAGGGTGAAGGTGGAAAATATCCAAAGAAAGTTTCAAAAGGTAACATACCAATAGAAGTGTCTACTTCTATGTTATAAGAGTGTTGTAAATAGGTCATATTTTCATCCCAAGTCTTTGGATGCTTCTGATTGTAACCCATCAATAGTTGCACCAAAGTCTTGTTAGCTACTTTTATCTACCCATTTGTTTGTGGATGGAATTTTGTATATCTATTCAACTTAGAGTCCATCTTCTCCCAAAACGTAGTCCAAAATGCACTAAGAAATCTAGTATCCATGTCTGAGATGATGCTCCTTGGTATCCCAAAGTGTAGTGAGACCTATTCAAAGAACTTGTTTGTTGATTCTTGTCCTTTGATGGTATTTTTACAAGGCATGAGAATGTACATCTTGTTGAACCTGTCAACTACCACAAATATTTATTCATGTCCCTTCCTAGTTGTTGGTAAAACTCCCAAAAAATCCATGGAAATGCTTCCCAAGGTCAAGTGGGTACACGTAAGTGATGGTATAGACCTTGTTTCCTGTCACTAGGGTTTTTGGTATAAAATAAAATGAATTCTCTAATATACCATGCTACATCTTCTTGAATTATGGGTTAGTACACATACCTATGTAAGTTAGCAACCATCTTCCCAACACCAAAATTTCCTACAACCTGCAGGTGTGAGACTCTTTGATAAGAAGTAATATTTCACCTTTAGGCATGCAAAGATTGTCTAGCTTCTAGAGTAACCCATTCTAGAGATGATAGTCATCCTTACAGTCACATTCTTCTATACAAATTTGGCCCTGTAGTTGTTGAAACACCTCCTTGAAGTCCTCATCTTCTGTGTATGCCTCTATGTATGCATCATGGGTAAAAGGATCCATGTGCATTAGAGTTACCAAAGTTGTAATATTGGATGTGGGTGGACTTGAAAGCATGTCTTCCAAAAAAAAATTGTTTCCCTTCTTATACTTGTTGACTAGGTGAAATCATTGTAAAAACCCCATCCACTTGTAATGTTTCATTTGTTGTAGCTTACTTTGGACCTACAAATAATGTAACGATTGGTGATATTTGGGGATGAAAGTCTCCTTGCCCATCAAATAGTGCTTCCACTTCTTGATAGCTTGAACCATTGCATAGAGTCTCTTGTCATAGGTATGGTAACTGATAACTACCCCATGAAATATTTCAACATGATAGCATATAGGCCTTCCTCCTTGTATCAAAAATAATCCCATGGCATACCCACATGCATCTATCTCCACTTTTAAATTCTTTTGCAAGTTTGATAATATGAGAATTGGTTCTTGACTAATCTTTCTTTTTAGCTCATTGAAATACTTATGTTGATTCTTCTCCCACTGGAAACTCTTACCACTCATTGTTATAGAGTGCAATGGTGCAACTACTGCTAAAAAAGAAGCTATGAACTTTCACAAGTATTGTACTACCCTAAAAAGGCTCCTAACTTCAATGTCAGTTGTAGGAATTATGACTTCCTTCTTTTCGATATCTATCTTGAGTTCCCCTCCACCGATTACATACCCCAACTACACTATTGACTGCTAAAAAAACTCACATTTCTTGAGGTTATCCAACAATTGGTGCTTTTTCAAGGTATTTAACACCTTCATAAGATGTGAGATGTGCTCTTCCTAGGTAGAGCTATAAACCAATATATCATCCAAATATACTATAACAAATGAATCTAAATATGGGAATAATACATTATTCATCAATCTCATAAATGTAGTTGATGCATTACATAAGCTAAATTGCATGACCAACCATTCATATGTACCTTGCCTTGTCTTGAAGGCAGTCTTCGAGGTGTCTTATTCTTTGGCATATACATGTTGGTCTCTTGATTTCAGATCTAAATTGATGAAGTACTTGGAGTGTTGCAACTGATCTAACAAATCATCGATCCTAGGAAGAGGGTATTGATTCTTGAGTGTAATATTGTTTAAAGCTTTATAATTGATACAGATACACCAAGTCCCATCCTTCTTGGGTACTATAATGATAGGTGGCCCATAAGGTGAGGTACTTAGTAAAATCACTCCATGTTGTAACAATTGTTGCAACAACTTCTTCGCTTCATTTGCTTCCAGAATGGACTATCTATACATCCCAATGTTCGAAAATGGGGAGTCTTGCAATAATTGTGTTTTGTGCTCCACTTCCCTCTTTGAGAGTAGCCCTTTAGGCTCCTAGAACACTCCTTTGTATGCATGTAGAAAATCCTCCAATGGATTTTTTTTCTCTTTATTACACCCCTCCAAGGATGCCTTTACTCTTATCGACTCATCATTGGATTAATTTTCTCTTAATAAAAGTAAAACATATTTCTTATTGGAACTAATCAACTTATTGTCTTAGTTGGCACTTACCAGTGAGATATTTGAATTACCTTTGTGTGTGTTGATTATGTAGGACTTCCCATCCTTGATCAAAAAGTATTGGTTATCTCTCCGCATGGATATTTCATCCCTCATATACATGTAGGGGCTCTGAAACATTGAACTGCACATGATTAGGGGTACTACATCCAACACCACTTCATCAATAAAGTATGCATTTATAAAAAAAAATATATTACATCTTTGCATTACCTTGATCTTTGCATCCTTGTTTACCCAACCCAAGGATGATAGTGAACCTCCAATCCAAGATTTCTAACTATATTATCCTATGAACGATAGTCGAACATAACGTCTATCTTGGTCTTCTTGACCTAGATATTGATGTAGAAGAGTTTGGTCATCTCCTTCTCTTCCTGGGGATGAAGACTACTCAAATTCACCTCCTTATATATTTATGAGTACACAATCTTATCATCCACATCAAAGCTTCTTCGACCCAATTGCTCGAATCCAGGGATAGAAGATTATTTTTCTTTGCATCCTTCTTGTGATTCTTCAGGTTCATCTCTGGATGTAGTTTCTAGAAAGTTTCCTCAATGTGACCATCAATATTGCAAAGGTTACAATAGTGTTTTGGGATGGTTGCACATTTGTGAAGTGGCTTCTATATTATTATTCTTACCCCCTTCTACTTCTTCTTCCCCTCCTCATAAGCATCCTGGTGCTCTTTCTTCTTGGATCCACTTGGTTATCCTTTCTTATTGCCTATTTTTTCTAGATATTGTGCATGTACACATGTCTTTTCCACTGTACTTGGCTTGAAAACAATCACTTTTTTTCATATACGACTATGTAGACCCCCCAAATACTTGAGGAGTATATCTGGGTTCTTGGTATAAATATCTAGCATGATGTCACCTTTTTAAAATCAATGGTGTAATCTTGCACACTATGCACCTACCTTTTCCTAACATAATGCCCATGGATCCATTGTCCCTCTACATACCCAATAGGATAGAATTGGGACTTAATGAGGGTTTTGAAATCCTCCCACATAGTTACTAGTGGATCACCCTCCAGCCTAAGTGGCTCCATGTGAATTTCCCACTAGTTTAAAGCATGACCCTCTAAATTCAGTTTGGAAAATGAAAACTTTTCCTCATCATCTATATGGTGAAAGTTGAATTAAACTTCTAGTTGTTACAACAAATGATTGATTTTTAATGCATCAATCTCACCTTGGTATGGTTTTATGTCCACTTTCACTTCCACCTTGGATAGTGACTCTGAAGGGTTAATGACACTCAAACTAGGTTTCTCTTTCTCAAGATCGTTCCTTGACTCCTTTTATGGATCTTCATTATCTCCCAATTTTCCTTCTGATTGGATCTTAGAGTTAGAGCCTTCGACCTCTCTGAATGGTCCAAGCGTTCTTTCTAAAGTTCCATGAAGAGGGACATCTTGTGAGATATTTAAGTGACTTACTCTTCCAGCCTAGAAAATATCTCCTCCGCTGGATCTCTAGGGTTTTTATGAAAAGACTCGTCAACCATGGCTAGGGTTTTGTGACATTCTTATTAAACCAAGTCCTAGATCACTACAACTTCCCACAAATACCCCAAAGAAACATTTTCTAATACCAGTATGATCTATAGATTGTCATGGATATTCCATCAGAATAGTTCATCACAACGGATCTTATAATATTTTGAAATCTTAGATTTATGTGGTTTATTTATTTAGATCTTAGATTTATTATCTCTAGCTTATCAATTGAATTTAAGAAATAATTGAAATAAAAAACACAAATACACACCATCCACACAAATGAGCACAATATTTGACCTAGGAAACCCAATACAGGGGAAAACCCAGCTAGAAGGTGAGGCCTATGCTCTGTGCTCTTTTATTTAGTTATAAAATGCACATACAAAGTAATGGGAACTCACTATGGAGTTACATTTTGGCATTGTGGCCTAAACGTCTGCCATAAACTCCTCCTCCTCCTCTTTTATTCTCACAAAATACCAACCTCATTTGTTTTCTCAGCTATGGAATAAGATACAGTGAAAAATAATTGAACCCCCTCTCCTGTTAGTGGCTCGGTATTTAACATAGTCTATTAGCCATAGAGGAGTAGGGTTTTGACTTCCTCAACCCTCAATTGTGATAACCTTTTGGGCATTCTATAATCTTCCTGAAATTCCACATGTGGCTAGCCCAATATGCATTAATAATGAGGGTTGACATGGCATACTCTCATATCATGGTGGTCAACACATTAGATCAACTTGCGATAGGAATAACTTTTGCATACAAGATCCAATTGACGTTATTTTCACATCATTGGAAATGTATTTGAGTGTAGATCAGTTTCAAGGGGTCTTAGCTAAATATAAGAAATTTTTGACCCCCAAAAATGTTTTTTAATACCTCAAAATGGATCTGGAAGGTTTCAAACCCCAATTTTACAAACTAGGACTTGTCATTAAAATAACCTTGCAAGCATATTCCTTCAAATTTTCCACTCTAAAAGCATCGATATAGATGAAAAATAATATAAAGATCCAATATAGATTACACTTCACCATTTACGAAGACTTTTGGTCCCCAAAATATTTATTGAATGAGGTGAGGAAAATTTTTCTCTACCTTCTCCCTGGAGTACTATTTTTCGTTTCCTGGAAGTTTCCCTTTCAAACCAATATGCCAAATACCATGCTATCGTTGTCTTGTATTTTTCTACTTCTTCTACAAAACTATGTCTTCTTCCAACTCTACATAAACATATAGCGTTAAGTCCTCTATGGTAGGTAGGACCTACTCCTCCCCCTGATTCAATGTGGAAGGCTCATAGAGTTCTATATTATCCACATTCACTACTGAGTAAATGCACATGTATGGGGGTATAATGAATCTTTAGGCATTATCTCCCACCTTCTCCAATATCTCAATAAGGCAATACCGCAGACCATTGATCTTCTTACAAAGACACTCTAGTCATTCCTTGTTCATTTTTAACAAAACCATGTCTCCCACTTTGAATGAATTCTCGGTTCTGTGTTGATCATGTTTGGCCTTATACTTTTCCTATGACTTCTTTAGAATCTTCTATACTTGAAAATGGATCTTTATAATATTCTCAACATTTTTTTCTTATCTCATTGCATCTCTTGTGAGGTCCTCACTCACTCCTCCTTGTTGTCCATATAACACATCCAAGTGTGAAGGTGGAAAATATCCAAAGAAAGTTTCAAAAGGTGACTTAATAGTAGAAGTGTGGATTGCTTTGTTATAAGAGTGTTGTACATAGATCATATTTTCATCCAAGGTGTTTGGATGCTTTTGATTGTAACCCCTCAAAAGTTGCACCAAATTCTTGTTGAGTAAATATGTCTTCCCATATGTATGTGGATTGAATGATGTATATATCTTCAACACAATGCCCATCTTATCCCACAATGTAGTCCAAAAAGCACTAAGAAATATGGTATCCCTATCTGATATCATGCTCCTTGGTATCCCAAAGTGCAACCAAACCTGTTCAAAGAACTTGCTTGTTTCTTCTTGTCCTTTGATAGTATTTTTACAAGGAATTAGAATGCACATCTTGTTGAACCTATCAACTACCACAAATAGATAGTCATGTCCCTTCTTGGTTATTGATAAACCTCCTACAAAATCCATGGAAATTCTTTCCCAAGGTCAAGTGGGTACATGTAAGGAATGGTATAGACCTTTTTTCCTAAATATTGGGCTTCTAGTACAACAAAGTATGCATCCTCTGATATACCATGCTAGAACTTCTTGCATTATGGGCCAATAAAATTCCTCTATAAGTTAGCAATCATCTTTACAACACCAAAATTCCCTACAACCTTGGAGGTGTGAGCCTCTCTCATAAGCTACAATATTTCACATTTAGGAACACAAACCATGTATAGATTGTAGAGTAACCAATTCTAGAGATGATAGTCAACCTCGCCATCACATTCTTCTATACAAATTGACCCTATAGCTATTGAAACACCTCCTTGAAGTCCTCATATTTTGTGTATGCCTCTCTGTATGCATCATGGGTAAAAGGATCAATGTGCACCATAGTTCCCAAATCTATAATCTTGGATGTGGGTGGCCTTAAAAGCATGTACGCCAACTTGTTTGCAGTTCCCTTCTTGTTGTATCTTACTCTTGGCCTGCAAATATTGTAGTGCTTGGTGATCTATGTGGATGACGGTCTCCTTTCCCATCAGATAGTGCTTCCATGTCTTAACATCTTGAACCAGGGCATAGAGTTCTTTGTCGTAGGTACAGTAGTTGAGAAACACCCCATGAAATATTTCACAATGATATCATACATTCCTTCCTCCTAGCATCAAAATTTCTCCCATGGCATACCCACTTGCATCTGTCTCCACTTCGAAAGGTTTTTGAAAGTTTGCTAATGTGAGAAATTGTACTTGACTGATCTCACTTTTCAGATCATCAAAATCTTTCTTATCATTCTTCCCCTACTGGAAAATATTACCACTCATTGTTATGGCATGGATTGGTGCATCTTCTGTTGAAAATAATATCCTAACTTCAGTGACAGTTGTAGGAACTGGCCATTCCATGATGGACTCCATATTTGCAATATCTATCTTTGGTTCACATCTATCAATCGCATACCCTAAATACACCAATAACTCCTGAGAAAACTCACATTTCATGAGGTTAGCCAATAGTTGGTGTTTTTTCAGGGTCTCTAACACCTGCATAAGATGTGATATGTGCTCTTCCTAGGAAGAGATATAAAACAATATACCATCCAAATATACTATAACAAATGAATCTAAATATGGGTGTAATACATCATTCATTAGTCTCATAAATGTAGTTGGTGCATTGCATAAGACAAATGGCATGACCAACCATTCATATAGACCTTTCCTTGTCTTGAAGGTGGTCTTCCAAGTGTCTTCTTATTTGACACATGCCTAAAGGTATCCCAATTTCATATCCAACTTGGTGAAGTACTAGGAATGTTGAAATTTGTCTCAAAAATCATCGATCCATGGTAGAGGGTACTGATTCTTGAGTGTAGTCTTGTTTAAATATCTGTAATTGATACACATATGCCAAATCCCATCATCCTTTGGTACTATAATGATAGGTGACCCACAAGTTGAGTTACTCATTTGAATCACTCCCTTCTCTAGTAGTTGTTGCAATTGCTTCTTCACTTCATTTTATTCCAAAATGGATGATCTATACAGCCCAATGTTCGATAATGGGGAGGATAGCAATAATTGTATTTCGTAATCCACTTCCCTCTTAGGTGGTATCCCCTTAGGCTTTAGTCTCCTGGAACACTCCTTTATATTCATGTAGCAACTCCTCCAAGTGATGTTTCTACTCTTTATTATAGCCCTCCAAGGATTCCTTTACTCTTATCGACTCATCATAAAACTAATTTTCTCTTAAGGAAAGTAAAACATGTTTCTTACCGGAACTAATCAACTTCTTGGCTTGGATGGAAATTACTAGTGAGATATTCAATTTACCATGTGTGTTCCTTGATTATATATAAATTCCCATCCTTGGTCAAGCAGTACTAGGTGGTTCTCCACATGAATATTGTATCCCTTATATACATGTAGGGGCTCCCAAACACTACACCACACATGTCAAGGGATACTACATCCAACACCACTTCATCAATAAAGTTTTCACTTTTAACAAATTTAATCCTACATTGTTTTGTTATCTTGATATATGCATCATTTGTTTACCCAACCCAATAGATAGGGGATAGAATGGTCGTGAACCTCCAATCCAAGATTTCTGACTAGATCTGTTGCTATGAGATTAGCATGTGAACCGGAGTCAAGCAGAGCGTTTGTCTTGGTCTTCTTGACCTAGATCATGATGTGGAAGAGTTTGTTCATCACCTTATCTTCTTGGTGATGAAGGCTACTCATATTCACCTCCTTCTGCACTAATGTGGAGAAACTCTTCTCATCCACATCAGAGCATATTTCAACATGATTGCTTGAAACCATGGTTGGAATATTATTTTTCTTTACATTCTTCTTGTAGTTCTTCAGGTTCAACTCTGGATGTAGTTTCCATCACTTTTTCTCACTGTGACCATAAATGTTTCAATGGTTACAATGGTTGTTGGGATCCTTGCACTAACGTGAAATGGTTGTTGTCTTCTTATAATTCCCCCCCTTCCACTTATTCTTCCCCTTATTGGAAGCTTCCTAGTTCTCTTTCTTCTTGGAACCGCTTGACTACTCTTCCTTGTGGCCCATTTTTTCCACATAATGTGCATGTGTGCATGCCTCTTCCACTATCCTTGTCTTGAAAAGAATCACTTGATTTTGTATATGACTATGTATACCCCCAAGATACGCAAGGAGTACATCTGAGTTATTGGGAGAAATACCCAGCATGATGTCCATCTTTCTAAAATCAATGGTGTACTTATGCACACTATGCCCCTGCCTTTTCCTAAAGTAATGCCAACAGATCCATTAGTCCTCTACATACCCAATAATATAGAACTAATCCTTAATGAGGGTTTTTAAATCCTACCACTTACTTACTAGTGGATCACCCTCTAGCCTACGTGTCTATGTGTGACTTTCCTACTAGGTTAAAGCATGGCCCTCTAACTTCAGTCTGGAAAATGATAGTTTTTTCTCCTCATATATAGTGAATGTTGAAATAAACATCTAGTTGTTGCAACCATTGATTCAATTTTAATTTATCGATCTTACCTTGATATGGATTTGTGTCCACTTTCTATTTCATATTGAATAGAGACTATCAAGGGTTAACAACACTCAAATTGGGTTTCTCTTTCTCGAGCTCTTTCCTCGACTCCTTTTATGGGTCTTCATTATCTCTCGGTTTCCCTTATGATGTGATATCAAAGTTAGAGCCTCCAGCCTATCCAAACATTCCAATATTTATTGTTGTATCCACCATGAGGAGGGACATATTGTGAGATATGTCAACAAATTTCTCTTCTAGCCTTGAAAATATCTCCTCTTCTAGATATCGAGGGTCATTATGAACAGACTCGTCAACCATGGCTAGGGTTCTGTGAATTTCTTCTTAAATTGATTATAGGATCTCTGTAACCTACCACAAATACCCCAAATAAATCTCCTCTCATATCAACATGATTTGTAAATTGTCTTGGATATTCCACTAGAACAGTTTGTCACAAAAAATCTTATAATATTCTAAAATGTTAGATTTATGCAATTTATTTCCTTAGATCATGGATGTATTATCTCTAGCTTATGGCTTGAGTTTAAGAAATAACTGAAATACAAAAAGAAAGAACATACACAAATACATACCATCCACACAAATGAACACAATATTTGACCTAAGAAACCAAATACGATATAAAACCCATCTAGAAAGTGAGGCATGTGCTTTGTGATATTTTCTTCAATTATAAAATGAACATACAAAGGAATGGGAACCCACAATGGAGTTATCTTTTGGTACTATGTCTTGAATGACTGCTACAAAATCCTCCTCCTCCTCTATTATTCTCACAAAAAAACACTATCAGATGTTTTTCTCAGCTATGGAACAAGATACAATGCAAAAGAATGGAACCCCTTCTCCTCATAGTGGCCCAATATTTAACATAGTCTTGTAGCCATCTATGGGTAGGGTTTTGACTTCCTCAACCCTCAATTGTGATAAGGCTTTGGACCTTCTAGAATATTCTTGGATTTCCACATGTGTCTAACCCCGTATGAGTGACTAACGGGGCTGAAGTGGAATTATCTCGTACGATGGTGGTAAACATGATAGGCAACCTTGCGAGAGGCATAACGTTTGCATGAAAAGTCTAATTGACGTTATTTTTTCGCCATTGGAAATGTATCCAAGTGTATATTAGCATCAAGGGGTCTCAGTTAATTTTGAGAAAATTTTGACCCTAAAAAATTCCATTTTATGCTTCAAAATGGCTCTGGAAGGTTTCAAAACCCAATTTTCCAAACTGGGAGTTGTCGTTAAAATGACCCTAAAAGCTTATTCCTACACTTTTTTCCACTTTGAAAGAATCGAGATAGATGAAAAATAATACAATGATCCAATCTTGATTGGAGATGATGATCAAATAATAATTGTAGTCAGATTTATTATCAGTTAAGGAGAAAACATGGTTTTAATTTGATGATGACAATATTATGATCAAAGAAGATGATGCACTATTTAGGAATATAGAAATAAACATATTTTTCATACTTAGTTACATAATATTGAATGGGCTTCGAAGTTGTAGCCTATTGACAAGGGGAGAATTGTAACACCCTATGTTGCATGCAAGTACTGTGTGAGATTTTTTATTTTCTATGATCGGAAATGTTATTATTGTTTGTGGATGAGTGAATCTTCACTAATTATTGCTAGCCAATGCTTACAAGTGTCATCCTCCATCAATAATGGTTGATTTTTTTCTCATTGGCTAGTACCTTGATAATAGGATATGTGTTCCCTTTCAAAAATTTATATTAATATTTGTATTATGTGTTAGCTACCCTCTTACTAGATTTTGAGTGTTTCGTATTGTTATTTGGACTCTTCTTTTGGGATGATCCCTTGTTTGATATTTACTTTCCATGAGACATCTAGGTGACCTAATAAATATACCCTTGATGACTTATGATGAGTAATCCTTATTTCATATGTTTTTGTGCACTTAGACAACACAGTGTCACTTGTTTATATGGCATGATGTCCTTACTATTTATGTTTGTAGAATTGAAAAGGTACTTATACATAGGTCTATGTGTCTAGACGTGGGGAAGTCGTCCAAGGAAGTCTTCAACCTTATAAGTTTATTTAATTAAAGGAATTATTAAAGTAAAGTGATTTTATGATTAATGTGAGTTTAATTTAAGGAAATGTCTAATTTTTTGCATTAGTGAATTAAATGAATCTTAGCCATTGATCTCAAGTGAGGTGAGATCTAATCTCAACCGTTGATCACTTTGGATATTAGGGTTAGGGTATAACTCAAGATTATAAAAGAAAGGCTAGGTGAAGGAGAGACATATCTTGGAAATCTTGGAGAGAACTAAGGTCACACTTAGGAGCAAAGAAAGAATTTTTCTCAAGTTCTTGAATCATGAAGGAATGTGATTCAAGGAGATCTTGGATAGGTGAAGAAGGACTATCATCTAGATGTCAACTCAGGTCAAAGGAGAAGAGAGAATGGTTCGGTAGCGATAGGTATTGGTCATTCTTTAGTTGCATTAGATCAAAGCCGCAGGTATTGGCAGTTTTGTAGTGGTGGGTATTGATTGTTCAATAGACACATCATATCAAAGTCACATGTATTGGTGGTTTTACAGTCACAAGTATTGGAAGTTCAACTATTGCAACAGATCAGAGCCACAAGTATTGGCATTTTTGTAGTCGTGGGTATTGGTAGTTCGACAACCACAACAGATCAGAGCCACATGTATTGGTGGTTCTATAGCTGCAGGTATTGGAAGTTCAACAACCACAACAAAATAGAGCTTAAGGTATTGGCGATTTTGTAGCCACATCTATTGGCATTTTTTTAGCCGCAACTATTGGTCATCCTGGAGCTGCAGGTGTTGTTTGTAGTTCTCTATATTTCTCAGTGGGCCATTTTCATAGTAAGGGATCCCTTGTAATCTTTGATATTTGTTAATGATAAGTTGATCTTTGAAGGGAAGAAAATCTTGTTGTGTATGTTTCATATGAAATTGGTTTCCAGTTCCTTTGTGTCTATTGTTTAAATTCTGTTAATAATTCCAGCTAGTTTATTTTATTCAATGAGTTATTTAAGCAAGGAAATCACTATGAAATAATCTATCTATGTTAAAAACCAAATGTCAAAATAGCATAAAAAAACCTCAGAATAAGTACTCAACACCTTGAAAAAT
>ML810270.1:23559-33965 GCA_009831015.1 Picea engelmannii
AGATGTGTTGAATCCTCTCAATGAATCTGGTGGCTTTTTCGATCGCTGACTGATCAGGGGAAGAGTATGTCTATGCAGTGGCAAGAGGGACTACAACATCAATGGGTCCCAAGGGTTGGAATCCTAGACCCACCTGAAATGGGATATGGTCGGTGGAACTATGGAGAGCCCTGTTGTAACTGTGTTGGACGTATGGGAGACTCTTGTCCCATGTACGTGGATTCTTAGAATTATACATGTGCAAGATGTGCACAACCATACGATTGATGAACTCTATTTGGCCATCAGTTTGGGGGTGGAAAGCAGTGGATTTTGTGAGCTTGGTGTCTAAAAGAGACCAGAGACTCGACCAAAAGGTGTTAAGGAACCTATTGTCTCGGTCGAAGATGATGGTTTGTGGTATCCCAAAGTGAACCCACACTCGTTCAAAGAAGATCTTGGCAGTATCTGTCGCCGTGACATTCTTCTTATAGGCTGTGAGGATGGCCATATTCGAAAACCGATCAACGAACACAAACACACAGTCATTTCCTTGCTCGGTGGATGACAATCCATACATGTAATCCATTCAGATGGATTTCCAAGGCTTCTTTGGAATAGTAAGAGGGGTATATAAGCCTTGCTTCTTGATGGCTGGCTTGGAAATGACACATGTAGTGCAATATATGATATAATTGTTGAGGTCTTATCGAACCTTTGGCCAATAAAAATGTTTATGAAGAAGGACCACAATTTTCTCTACACCAAAATGTCATGCCACCCGATTGTAGTGTGTTTCCCAAATCAACTTTGCACGCTCACTTGTAGGAACACAGAGATGGCCCAGGTGGCATAAGAGTCTGTCCTGAATTTGAAAATCAGTGACAGTTGCACATGTACCCAAGAGTTGATATGTGGTGGCGAAGTCCGGATCTTGCTGATAATTTGGGGCCACTCAGATGCTTCATGTCCACAAGAATGGAGCACAATGGTGAGTGCAGCCACAGGGGGCCGACTGAGGCAATCAATGACATGATTGGAGATACTTGTATTATACTTTATGTTGAGATGAAATCATTGGAGGTAGGTGGACCACTTCTGAAGGAGGTCAGTCTGTAATTTCCCCTATGTCTGTATGAACTGTAGAGGCTTGTGATCAATGTGAATGATCATCTCTTTCCCCAGAATGTAATGTTTCCATTGACAACAATATTGTAAAATGGAATACATTTCCTTGTCATAGGTAGGGTATTTTTGGATAGTATCGAAGAGTGTCTCACTATGGTATGCCACCGAATACCCTTGATGAGTGAGAATTGTGCCCACAACAAAGTCAGATGCATTAATCTCGAATGGTTGTTGCAGATCGAGTAAGGAGAGTACTGGAGCTAAGAACAAGCGATGCTTCAAATCATCAAATGACTGTTTCTTCTCCTTTCCCCACACGAAATTGGCCCTACCACCGCCCTTGGTCACCTAGTTGAGGGCCCATGCAATAAGGGAGAACCCCAACACGAACCGTCGATAGAAGTTGGCTAGCCCAAAAAAGATTTAAAGCTCGATCAATGTGGTCGGTACTGACCAATCACATATGACTTGGATATTAGTTGGATCAAAATGTACCCCATGCTCATCAATAATGTAGCCCAAGTATTGGGCCCCGTTCATGCCAAAAGAGCATTTTTCAAGTTGGCATACAACTACCGCAGAGTACTCAAAACCTATTGAATATGCCGCATGTGCTCCTCCCACATTCTGCTGAAGATGAGGATGTCATCCAAATATACCACCACAAAGGATTTGGTGAAGGGTCTCAATACATCATCCATCAACCTCATGAAAGTGGCTGGTGCATTTGTTTAGCCAAAGGGAATGACTAGCCATTCGTAGAGACCTGATTTAGACTTGAAGATTGTCTTCCATACATCAATCGGTTCGATGGGAACCTAGTGGGAAGCACCGGATGAAGATGATCCACGCAATATTCAGATTGAGGAAGAAAATGGTGAAATAGATGTGGAAGGCCCACCCATAGAATCAGAAGTCATTTCCATGCCGATATTAGTCTTTCCATATTGGGAGAAGAAATTTTGTTAGCGTTGGAAGTCACCTCTGGTTTGCAACAGAGGTAAGACCAAGGCCCATCAGTTTGTATGTCACAGTAAATTAATTTAAGGGTGGTTGAATGGGCGCGGACCCAAGAGAATATCTCTTTAACTCAGAAATCTAGGTTGGCATGCATATACAAGTGAGGTCTTGATCTAAATTCAGTCAGAGATTTGTAGCATAGTGGTGAGTAAGGGGAAGAACTTAAGGAGGATGAAGAGGTCTACTATGGACATCCGGTATTTCAGCAGCCTAAGAAGGAAAAGTTTCGAGAGTGAGATCCTCTTGGACCCAAAACTTCAACAAACTGAATGAAATTATCACTGAAATGAGATCAAACATACATCACAATTCACTAACAACAACCGGACTAGATCTCCCATGCCCAAGTCATCCAGAGAGGGAAAAGATAACACAAGAAACTTATTAGAACTAGTTGTGATGCCACTATGATCGAACCTACATCACATAAACATAACTACTCTCGAACGGATCATCCATGCCCGAGTGTTCTAACACAACTGTTACAAAAAAAGAAAAAGGAAAATGACTTTCATTAGACAAGAAGTCTCAAATGCATATACATAACCATAGAACCAGAATGTTCATTTAAACTTTACAATATGGGAGCCTATCTCAACCATTAACCCTTTACCCAATATCAAAATTGAGTCTATATACTCAAAACAACCTGCCCCTTACAAAAACGTGTTTTGATCGCTGCATTCAAGGCTTCACGTCTTCTACTTCTCCTGTCAGAACGCGCCTACATTCTTTTATCAAACGTGACCTTAAATCAGTATGGGTTCTATAGAAAACCTTATGACAGAGTGGCCTTGGGATGACAGCCTGCTTCCTCGACCGACGCTTCCATGTTTTCCATTTACAAGGTGAAACGAGGTTTCAACTACCTTCTTTAGTTTCATTAACTACCTTCATTGGGATCGGGATGAGTCTGGACAGTCATGAATTCCCTTGGGTGGTGCTCCTGGCTTGCTGAGTTAATCATGGCACCTTCTTTTGCAGCTAATGTAAATTCTCTCAACCCCTCGGGTATGGATCTTTACAACCACCCCATGTGACCATGGGCTGTGACCTCATGCCTATCCCACATACCATTTCAGGGCTTGCCACTTTGGGAGTTTTCACTCCACTTTAACTTCAATATCGTGATGCCCAAAATCGCAAAGCGAGTGCTGAGATTGGTGATCAACCTCGCTTTAATATGGACGACCACGATCTTCCCCCAACCACACAAACTCCCGGCCAATCGGTGAGCGCTATCCCCCTTTTCCCAGACTTTCTTTCTTTGTGACCGGGTGCTAAGACCATGGGCCTAATTTCTGGGTGCTTTCGCAATTTCACGCTTTGGGGGAAAAAGATGTTGCTCCTGGGAAACCTATGATTCACGAAATCGCGAAATTAGACTTTCGCATTCAGGGCTTCAGGCAGTGGATGCGCTTGTCGATGAGAACCTCAAAATCCCGATTCCTGAAATCGTCAATGTTAGATCAACGGTCCTGTACCCCTCACAATCGAACAACCTAGATCAAACCTTGATTGTGGGACCTCCTCCCATCAACACTCCCGGTAAAACCTTTCTCTGTGCTGGATCCTGCGCCACGTGTCCTCCCTGATGGACAGACTAGCTCTATTCGCAACTTTGCATTTTGTGAATCCTCGCAACTCGGCCCTTTGACCCCTTCTGACTCACGAAATCGTGACTCTGCCTAACACTATTCCTCGTGGAACTCTATGATCGCAATCACCCAATGACCGTCGATCTGCTCCGTCGATGGATCCTCGTCGTTGAAAACTGATCTTTGCTCGCTTGGTTGATTTGTGTTCGTACTAGACCATTTCAAATTTTGCACTCTAAGCCCATGGCTGTGGCCTGTGTAAACAAAGGCTCAGATGACTGGATAGAGGCTAGAAAAACAGGGAGATTGGGGCATTACAAGCACGAAGGGGGCAATAGAAAATGATTATACAAGCCAAAGGGGCTAAAAGTTTAAGAAGTTGTCTGCGAAAGGAGAGAGACAGGGAAAAACACAGTCTTAGGTAGAAAACGCATACTCACAAGATCCTATCAAGGTTAAGTGCTAACATTAGGCTCCATGGGGGTTAGAGTCCTCCCTGTGAGGCTCTAAGATCTCCTTTTGCACTTTCAGTGCCTTAGTGTTGGGTTGTGGAGTCTTCTATTAAAACAAAACAAAATAACATAAAACATAGATGGTATTTACAAAGATGGGACGCCAGCCGTGGATTTTAAACAATAAACTTTTTAAGGAAGTGCCCATTCACAGGGCCAACAAAAACTTCAACACCCTTTAGATTCTGTAACCTGTAAGTGTTATTTGGAAACACTTCGAAAATATTGAAGGGACCGCTCCAAAGGGTATAAAATTTTCCATGCTTTCCCTTGTCCTACCTGGGAGCATCCAATTTGAGCACCAGATCTCCCAACTGGAAAATCTCCTTTCTCACCTTTTTGTCAAAGGCCTGCTTGATTTTCTGTTGACGATCG
This sequence comes from Picea engelmannii, assembly GCA_009831015.1. Taxonomy (NCBI): domain Eukaryota; kingdom Viridiplantae; phylum Streptophyta; class Pinopsida; order Pinales; family Pinaceae; genus Picea; species Picea engelmannii. Next base: position 28,172 of record ML810270.1, read on the forward strand.
TGTTCTATGTCCATCGTCTTCTCTCTAATTTGCTGCACCTCTACTAGCTAGTGTATCCTCCTAATCATATCATCAGGTTCTTCCTGGCATTCTTGGAAGAACTTTGCCACAGGCAGGGCCAACTAAGTAGGGAAAACTGCATCAGTCCCATATACAAGTTGGAAAGGGGAGATGCCCAAAGATATTTTTGTTGTCACTCTAACGGCCCACAGAGTGAACTTGAGCTTCGAATCCCATGCTTTCTTGTTGTGTTCTAATAGTATTTTGATTATTTTGACGAGGCTTTTGTTAGAGGACTCTGCTAATCCATTGCCTTGCGGATAGTAGGGGGTAGAGTGGATCAACGCAACTCTGAACTACTCACAGAATCAGATCAATGGTTCAGCTATGAAAGATGCAGCGTTATCGGTGAAAATTTGGCTCGGACAACCAAACCTTGCTATGATATCCTTCAGGAAGCTGATGATTACCTTGTGGGACGCGCTCCTTGTGGGGATAACTTCTATCCACTTGGTAAAATAATTTGTGGCCATCGGGATCCACCTATGATGACCGCTAGATGTAGGGTGAATCTCCCCAATGAAGTCTAGGCCTCACTGCTGGAAGGGTCCTGAAGCAATCACAGGTTTTAATGGCAGGGGATTTAGCTGCTGCTTTCTTGAGAATTTTTGACATTTAACACAAGCTCTGACTTTTGTGTAAACATTAGTGAACAAGGTGGGCTAGAAAGAACCAGCCCTGAGAATATTATAAGTCGTCGTTTTCCAGAAGTGATTCCCCCCACATGAACTGTCATGAAAGTCCGAGATAATCCTTTGTGCTTCGTGTGGGTCTAAACATCTCAGCAGTACCCCCAGGGGGTCTTTCCAAAATAATTTTTTACCAACAAGGCAATATTTAATGGCTTTGAGCTTTAAAGCTCTTGCCTTTTCCCTTTGCATGCCATTAGGGGGCCGCAACTCTTGTAGAAAATATATGTCATCCTTGTACTAGGGGCATCCTGCTAATGGGGGGTCTGCCTGAGCATTTGTATCATATAATTCAGCCTGTTGACTTTCTGAGCATTTGTTGATGAATCTTACCCCCAAGGTTTTGCAATTAGATTCGACCAGCAGTGTATCTAAACCTTGACCTTTAATCAATTTGGTAGGCTTTATATCTAGGTAAAATTCGAGGATCTTGGCTATCCATTGGCTCCTCCTTCCATCTACGTCCGGTTGAATGAGAATTTCCTTCACTGAAGCTGAAGGAACATACACAATGATTTTTGAATGCAGAACATTGACTCTGAAAGTCTTGAGAGCTTTGACCAAAGCGTAGGCCTGCTTTTCCATCATGTCATATTTTATTTCGGCATCCCTCAATGCCCGACTGAAAAAGGAGATGGGCTGCTCCAACTCTTCAACATTTCTTTGTAATAGAACAACCGCCACAATGTCAATTGAAGAAATCGAGAAAATAAGGAAATCCTTTGAGTAATCATTACTGATAAGTATAGGTGCCTCAATCAAGGCCTTCTTTATCAGATCAAAGGAATTTCGAGACTCAATAGTCCATTTAACTTCATTTCCCTTCCTCAACATGGCTGTTATAAACTTTACCAACTCAGCAAAATTAAACAAACCTCCTCAGAAAATCAATCTTTCCCAGGAAAGATTGGACTTATTTCCTAGATCTCGAAAGTGACAAGATTTAAATTGCTTCGACTTGGCTAGGATCAATCCTGACTCCTTCGGTTGATACTATGTGGCCCAACAACTTTCTTTCCTTCATGGAAAACAAATATTTTTTGGGATTTAAGGAGAGACCAAACTTTCTGCATTTCAGGAACACCCTTCTTAAATGCTCACAGTGCTCTCTCTCAGATCGGGAGAAAACTGTAATGTCATCCAGATAGATGACCACGAACTTGTCCCTTTCTCCAATGAAATCTATATCCATGGCTTGCTGAAAGGCCACCCCTGCGTTCATCAATCCAAAGGGCATTTTGGCATACATGAACCTACCCCAAGGAGTGGTGAAGGCTGTTTTTTCTCTGTCCTCGGGCAGGACCGAGATCTGATTGTAGCCTGAAAAGCCATCAATCATGGATATCCTTGATGCACCCGTTACCCTTTGTAATATATGTTCCATCTTCGACAAGGGGTAGTTGTCTTTCCTTGAGCTCCTGTTTAGGTTTCTGAAATCAACACAAAGTCTGATCTCCCCACTCTTCTTCCTTACCGAGACCAGGTTGGATACCCACTCTGAGTATCTCAAAGGCACAATGATCTGGGCGTCTAGCAACTTCTTTACCTCCTTCTCCATAATAGGCAACAACATATGATTAATTTGTCTCAATTTCTGCCTAAATGGTTTGGCTTCCTCCTTTAGTGGAATCTTGTGCTTGATGATGCTTGTGTCATATGTCCCGAGGTCTTCATAGGTCCAGGCAAACACATTGGAAAATTATTTTAATAACCCAGTATACTCAGCCCTCTGCTCTTTTGACAGGCTGCTTGACAGCTTAACCAACTTTGGGTCCCGTTCTGGGCCAATATTGCACTCATCCACATCAACATCATCATTTGAGGTCTTACCCTTCGTTGTCACATCGTTTTTGTCAAATAGCCTTTCCAAAGGAACCAACCCATTTGGAATGTGATTGTTGGGCAACTGAATGATATGATGGTCAACAATTTTGTTTAGAAATGCACCAGTATGAGGGTTTAAATCAGAATCAGGATCTTGATCAATATGTAACGCTGAAAACTCATCAACAGTCTCCAGGAATCTTTTGATTTCAATATCATCCTCAAACACTTTCCAATGCTTGACGTTGTTAGGTATAGAGGGTCTATACTTCACTTCTACATCGTACCTGAGTTTATTTGGCAGAGGAACCCTAAAATTGCTTGCTGAGACAACTAGAGAATCAACCACAATGTTTTCTCCTCTTGGAATAAATGATATGTTGAAAGCTAGAAAAAAATTTACAATGAGGTCCCATACTTCATTTCTGTAACTCCTAAGTCAAGGGCGTTTGGCTTGATAAATATTTCTGATCTGCTGGATAATCAACTCAACATCTCCAAACACAGATATCTTCTCGATTCCCATGTTATTTGCAGCCCTTAACCCCAAAACCAGAGCTTCATACTCTGCTACATTGTTGGTTGTTTGAAATTCCAATTTGTATGATAGAGATATGGTCTCCTGAATGGGTGAAAAAAAAACCACTCTAGCCCCAACACCTTCTCTAGAAGAGGCTCCATCAAAGAACATTTTCCACACTGAGGTGATTGGAGGAGAATCCTCACAGGGAGTAATGGGATTTCTAACCTGAAGGGGAGGTTCTGAAGTGTTGGTGAGCTGCAACAAGCTGGATCCCAAATCAATATCAAGGGAAAAGATAGGATGATTGGTGGGATCTGCTTCGTTACTGACAATGTAGGCCAACTGAGCTTCTTTGTACAATTTCCTATGTTCCCCTCCAAACACTGGAATGGTAGCATATGTGAGGTCCATTTGTAATGTTCCCCCAAGTATTTTTATCCAATACCTTGACAATAGCATGCCAAACTTGGGAGGAACATTATCCACCATGATATCCATGACCACACTTTTCATGGGCAGCTAAAACAAGGTCACCACCAAATCTTTGATGACCCCAAGACATTGCACCCTCCTGGAATCAAAAGAGTACAAATCATGATAAGATTTTGTGACTTCCAGCTTGAGTTCTTCCATGAAATATTTGGGCATGAGATTATGGGAAGCTCTTGAATCCATCAGACAATTATGCAACACTTTGTCATGTATGTTCAGTGATGTGTAGAAGGGAGGGGATGAATCATCTCTATATTCTACTAGAGGACCTAAGATGATTGTTGGCTTTTCATATTGGATGTTCACTGAGTCTGTGGAATGGCAGGGTGGCTCAGGCTACAATAGCGTAGAGAGGGATTTTTTGAAGTCTTCGTGCTTGACTAGCTTTGTGATCAGGGGATCAAATTTTGCTCAATTTTCAAAGTGCTCAGAATGGGACGAAAATAGTGCCATTGCGTCCATCTCGTCTTCTTGATTTCGGCGGTATATTTACTTTCTCAAACGGAGTCCGTATGGAGAAGATATCGCGATCTGTTCGCCAAGCCAAACAGACAAAAAATTGTTGTTGACTGTACCTATCCGTACAGTCCGTACGGTGACGTGGCGGGACCGTACAGTCCATACGGTGACATGTCAGGTGGATGATGTGGCAAGCGTTCATTGGTTAGTAGTTGGCGAATCATGGAGCGACACGTGTCTTGTTGACAACAAATGGTATGAGGGCACGTGGCTCAATCCATGGGTGCCACGTGTCCCTCGTTGGTTGGTTCATTATGGTTGTATAAAAACTATGGGAGTCCGTGGGGTTCGACCCCCAGACCTCCCCCCACTTTGGAATGCCTTTGCACATACGTCCGACCAATACGCCCACGGGTTGTGACTTAACATATAACCTGTTGCAATGTTTTTAAATTCATTCAAATGTGTAAATGGGTGGGGGTCGGGCCGGGGCTTAGCCCCGACCTGTGGTTTTGGTTAACACATATAACCGTGCTATATATATATTGGCCGACCGATTGTGCCTGGATCAAACACATGGCCCATGGCTTTTAAACTTTAATATAACCGTGTATTATAATGTGTGCGGGGTTTGCATTATGTGGAGCCCCCGGTCGTGGGGTTATGTATTGACATGTGCCCATGAAATGGAGCGCGGGAGTCGGTTTACATGGTTCAAATAGTTAAACCACCTTTTATCCAAGCGCGAGGTCACATGGACATATGCCCAGGTGCCGAGGCGGTCAGGGGCTAGAGGCGCCTTAACCGTTCTACGGTTTGCACCGTTGGAGCGGTTGCGCCCGGTGCTGGGTTTTTGCGCTTAAAAGAGCATGTGAGCCAGGTTCATTCAAGGAGGGTGTGAATTGTAGAACCAGAGACAACAAGCTTGGAGAAGGAAACTTCCAGGAGGCCTATCTTTCTCATTTTTCGACCGATTGAGGTGTCGAAAGAGCCCAGAAAGGGGTTTTGGGAAGCCATTGGAGCAGTCGGTTTGAGAGTTTGAGCATTGTAAGACATGTTTTTGAGCACTTTTTGAGCAATTAATAATAATGATCCATTGGAAGCTGGACCAGGAGATGTAGCCCAGAAGAGGGGTGAACTCCTTTATCAATTGCTGTGCATATGTGTTTATGTTCAATGTTTATGCTGCTGTCTATGTGTATTTTGCATAACTAATCCTTAATTTATGTGTTGCAAATTGATCCATTTGCCTTAAACACATGACATTTCACTTGCAATAATTATTCAAGTTTTTTTTTTCAAGTCTTCTTCATTTTTAGATCAAGTTGGTATCAGAGCACTGGTTTTGAAGACTTGATTGTTTGCAAGTTTTGTTTCTGATGCTCACAAGGTTGTAACTCACAAGTGGAGAAGGTCAACTTGTGGAGCCAAGTTCTTATCCGACAAGGAGGAAGCAGTTTCATTCACCGCAAGTTTCAGAGAGACATTCACCAAGCATGGCTCGAGCAGAAAGTCATGAACATGTTCCGGCTGAAGAAGAAGATCTCAGACAGACTATCATAGAGTTGAGAGATATGATGAAGATCTTGTTGGAGTGGAACATAATGTCGCAGGGTGAAGGCTCTAACCCTTCAATGCATAAGGGAGGCGGTGGTGACAAGACTCCAAACAGAGATGGAGGGAATGGTGCTTCTCCACCACCCTCTCCTCCTCCATCATCTTCTTCTTCTTCTTCTTCTACCAGTTC
>ML810270.1:38654-58771 GCA_009831015.1 Picea engelmannii
GCATTGTAAGACATGTTTTTGAGCACTTTTTGAGCAATTAATAATAATGATCCATTGGAAGCTGGACCATCAGATGTAGCCCAGAAGAGGGGTGAACTCCTTTATCAATTACTGTGCATATGTGTTTATGCTCAATGTTTATGTTGCTGTCTATGTGTATTTTGCATAAGTAATCCTTAATTTATGTGTTGCAAACTGATCCATTTGCTTTAAACACATGAAATTTCACTTGCAATAATTATTCAATTTTTTTTTTCAAGTCTGGGATGTTGGGAAGCCATTGGAGCAGTCGGTTTGACAGTTTGAGCATTGTAAGACATGTTTTTGAGCACTTTTTGAGCAATTAATAATAATGATCCATTGGAAGCTGGACCATCAGATGTAGCCCAGAAGAGGGGTGAACTCCTTTATCAATTACTGTGCATATGTGTTTATGCTCAATGTTTATGCTGCTGTCTATGTGTATTTTGCATAAGTAATCCTTAATTTATGTGTTGCAAACTGATCCATTTGCTTTAAACACATGACATTTCACTTGCAATAATTATTCAATTTTTTTTTTCAAGTCTTCTTCATTTTTAGATCACTTTGAAAGGGGGACATGGATCCTAATCTTCTGAATTTCATGCTCAAATTTAAAAGAGGAAGGGGGCTTCAAAATTTATTTCACCTCAGGGACGAGGTCTTTGACTATAGGTAGGGGATTTTGAGATTTCTTTCCTCTGTTGTTGTTCACTGCATCTTTAGAAGGCTTCTCTGCTATGGAAGGCCGAGCAGGGATGAAAAACTTCCCTTCTTTCTTCTTAGATCGAAGGTTGTATTTATTGGGATTGTTGTTAGCCTTATCCCCCTAACTCATTTCATTTATTAGGTTTTCCATGAGGGACTGCTCGTATGCGGCTTGAGTCAAATGGGGAAAAGGGGATGTGTCTCCAATACAATGGATTTCAGGGTCAAGGTCCTCTTCTTCCCTTTCTTCATCAATAACAAGGTTGTTCTGGAGGGGGTTCTATATTTTTTTATCATCCCTATGTCTTCTTCTGGGTTCTCTTGGGAGAATCCGAGGGACATTGTTGTTCGACCTTATGAAGTTACCTCTATTATCAGTGTTTTGGGGATTTATGTATGTCTGCTTCCCTTCTGTTTTCATTTTCTCCATCTCTGCAGACAGGGACTTTACCATCTTGGTTAACTCATCTACTTGAGGGTGAGAGGTAGAAGAACTAGTGGTTGAGACCTCAAATATTTCTCTCCCTCTGTCTCTGTCGGATTTTCTCCTCAGCTTGTCAACTGCCAGCACGTTAGATTCTACCTCAAGGGCTGCATCTTGCATAAGAGCCAGGGAAGCAACTCTTATTTCTATCAATAGGAGGAAAAAATCAAGGTCGAAAGTGCTAGCATAAGTAATTTTAGCAAAGGATTATGTAGGCTTTATCTTAGCAGGGATTTTGTTGTACATCTTGTTGAATCTCTTGGAGAAATCAGAGACAGATTCTCCCTTTTTTCTCTTCAAAGACCCAAGCTCTGTGATATAATACATGAAGTCCTTTTTATCCCCCCACAGTCTCAAGAAAACATCGTTGAGAGCCTCAATCCTAGCAATAGGTCCAAGTGTCAAACCTCTAAACCATTTCCTAACCTCACCATCGAGGCTCTGGACAAAGACTCTCATCTAGACATCTTCATTTTAAATATTGAGGTTGTCTGCATAGTTGTAGAAGGAAACAAGGTGCTCTTCAATAGTTATGTCCTCTTCCCCAGTGAACTTGGGCATATATTTTATGTAGTCTCCAGCAGGAAGAGCGTTCATTGGCTGAGGTAAGATTAGAGGGGCGTATCTTATAGCCACTATGGAATCCATTCTATTTCTAGGAGGATTATCACCCACCATTGGGATATGAGCTGGAGGGGAACTAGGAGGAGAAAGGGTTCGAACAAGGGAGAATGGAACTGAGCTTCCGAGAGGAAAATGGATCTGCAGAGGATTTGGAGGGAAGGATATCGGGCTTGGGGGAAAAAATGTTTCCCTTGTTGTGGTAGCGGCAAGAGTAATAGGAGGAGTGGTAAAGCCCAGGGTAGGAAGATATTCCGAGGTTCTAGGTATGAACCACGATACAACCTCAGGGGAGAGAAGAGTGACAAGGATTTCTCCCTCCGATCCCAGACCAGGAGGGGAAATCTCAACAGGAATACTACCAAAATTCAAAGTTCGGGAAACTCCAACGGAAGGTATAACAGTAGAATGCGATGCAGAGATCGGAGTTCCTAAAGGATAATGAAAATAATCAGAAATACATGGTTCAGTAGAAGAAGTACCTCCACGAAGGGCCTTTCCTTTTCGAATAATCTTCTCTGGGTCAGCTTCAGGAACTGCTAAAGGTAGCTACGGGGTAGATCTCATGTGTCTGCCTCTAGAAGCCACAACTGGAACAGTGGAGTCGTCAATAAATTTGCGTCAATAGAGTCGCCAGGTGCACAACTACAATCTTTGATGCACTGAGTTTTGATGCACCTTCAGAATCAGTAAGCTTTGTCATTCAATCCTAGGGAAAATATTCAATTTCATCCCTGGCAGTGGCGCTAGAAATGTTAGCGTTGGAAGTCACCTCTGGATTGCAGCAGAGGTAAGCCCAAGTCCCATCAGCTTGTATGTCACAGTAAATAAATTTAAGGGTGGTCGAATGGGTGCAGACCCAAGAGAATATCACTTTAACTAAGAAATATGGGTTGGCATGCATAGACAAGTGAGGTCTTGATCTAACTTCAGTCAGAGATTTGTAGCATAGTGGTGAGTAAGGGGAAGAACTTAAGGAGGATTAAGAGGTCTACTATGGGCATCCAGTCTTTCAGCAACCTAAGGAGGAAATTCTTCAAGAACAATATCCTCTTGGACCCAAAGCTTCAACAAACTGAATGCAATTATCACTGAACTGGGATGAAACATACATCACAATTCACTAACAACAACCCGACTGGATCTTCCATGCCCGAGTCATCCAGTGTTTGGAGGGAAAAGATAACACAAGAAACTGATTAGAACTAGTCACGATGCCACTATGATCGAACCTACATCACAGAACCATAACTACTCTTGACTGGATCATCCATGCCCAAGTGTTCTAACACAATTGTTACAAAAAAAGAAAAAGGAAACTGACTTTCATTAGACAAGAAGTCTCAAATGCATACACATAACCATAGAACCAGAGTGTTCATTAAAAATTTACAATACGGGAGCCTAGCTCAACCATCGACCCTTTACCCAGTATAAAAATTGAGTCTATATACTCAAAACAACCTACCCCTTACAGAAACACGTTCTGATCGCTGCATTCAAGGCTTCACGTCTTCTCCATCTCCTGTCAGACCGCACCTACATTCTTCTGTCAACCGCGACCTTAAATCGGTACGGGTTCTGTAAAAAACCTTATGACAGAGTGGCCTTGGGTTGACAGCTTGCTTCCTCGACTGACGCTTCCATGTCTTCCATTTATAGGGTGAAACGAGGTTCAACTACCTTCTTTAGTTTCATTAACTACCTTCATTGGGATTGGGACGAGTCGAGACATTCATGAATTCCATTGGGCGACGCTCCTGGCTTGCTGAGTTAATCATGGCACCTTCTTTTGCAGCTAATGCGAACGCTCTCAACCCCTCGGGTGTGACTCTTTTCAACCACCCCATGTGACCACGGGCTATGACCTCATGCCTATTCCACATGTTATTTCGAGGCTTTCCACTTTGGGAGTTTTCACTCCACCTTGAATTCAATATCGCAATGCCCAAAATCGCGAAGCGACCGCTGAGATTGGCGATCAGGCTCGCTTTAAGATGGACGACCACGAACTTCCCCCAACCACACAAACTGCCAGCCAAGCGGTGAGCACTAGCCCCCTTTTCCCGGACTTTCTTCCTTTGTGACCGGGTGCTAGGACCATGGGCCCGATTCCTAGGTGTTTTCACGATTTCGCGCTTCGGTGGAAAAAGATGCTGCTCTTGGGAAAACTCCGATTCGCGAAATCGCGAAATTGGACTTTCACATTTCAGGGCTTCAGGTTGTGGATGCGCTTGTCGATGAGAATCTCAAAATACTGATCCCCGAAATCGTCAATGTCAGATCAATGGTCCTCTGCCCCTCGCAATCGGACGTCCCCGATCAAACCTTGATTGTGGGATCTCCTCCCATCGACACTCCCGGTAAAACCTTTCTCTGTGATGGATCCTGCGCCGCGTGTCTTCCCTAATGGATGGACCAGCTCTATTCGCGACTTCGGATTTCGCGAATCCTCACAACTCGGCCCTTTGACCCCTTCTGACTCGCGAAATTGTGACTCTGCCTAACGCTATTCCTCGTGCAACTCTGTGATCGCAATCACCCGATGACCGTCGATATGCTCCGTTGATGGATCCTCGCCATTGAAAACTAGTCTTTGCTCGCTCGCTTGATTTGTGTTCGTACTAGACCATTTCAAATTTTGTGCTCTAAGCCCACGACTGTGGCCTGTGTATACAAAGGATCGAATGACTGGATAGAGGCTGGAAAAATAGGGAGATCGGGGCATTACAAGCGTGGAGGGGGAAAAAAAAATGATTATACAAGTCGAAGGGGCTAAAATTTTAAGAAGTTGTCTGTGAAAGGAGAGAGACAGGGAAAAACACAGTCTTAGGTAGAAAACGCATACTCACAAGACCCTGACAATATTAAGTGCTATCACATTCCACATACATGTAGACGCATCAACCATATAACTTGTAGCTATCTTGCTGCATCGAGGAGAGGGGACAAGAAACTATCAGACTCAGAACATAACTATAGCATGACAGAAAGAGAAGGACTATCTATGGTCTATGCACTGCAAAAGTTCAGACATTACTTGTTGGGGAAACACTTTAAGATGTTCACAGATCAGTCGGCCCTGAAATATCTAGTCAACAAGCCAGTGTTGGGGGGGGGGAATATGTCGATGGTTACTACTATTCCAATAATTTGACTTTGAAGTCATCGTCAAACCAGGAAAGTTAAATGAAAGACCTAGCCACCTATCAAGGGTTCCAAATGGAGAAGAACCTACAAATTTAGAAGACAACTTTCCAGATGCACAACTATTCTCAGTTCATATCGTTGATGAATACTTTGCAGATATAATTCAGTACTTGAGCACAGGTATTGCGACGCAAGAGTATAGTACCACACATAATAAAAACTTGGTAGTCCGCGTCGCCGACTATCAACTGATTGCAGGACATCTATATAAGATGGGCATAGACAACATCTTGCGAAGATATGTGTTAGAGAATGAAATACCAAGAATATTAGCAGAAGCCCATGAGGGAATAATAGGAGGGAATTATGTAGGTAAAGCTACCGCGTATAAGGTCTTGCGCGCAACACTATGGTGGCCAACGATTCAAAAAGATTCAAAGGAATACTGTCAAACATGCGATGTATGTCAAAGGGTAGGCAAACCCAACATAAGAGACGAGATGCCATTATGAACACAAGTAACATTACAGGCATTCGACAAGTGGGAAATAGACTTTGTGGGACCAATCAACCCACTAGCAAAAAGAATAGGAGCAAGGTACATTATCACCGCGACAAAATACTTAACCAGATGGGCAGAAGTCGCATCAGTGAAGGATTGCAGCGCAGAAACAACAACGCATTTTCTATTTGAAAAAGTAATCACTAGATTTGGGTGACTAAGAATTCTGATGAGTGACCAAGGCACGCACTTCATAAACAACACCATCAACGCGATGATTGAAGAGTTTGAAGTCCATCACCAGAAGAGCACACCATATCACCCACAGGCGAATGACACAGTGGAAGCATTTAACAAAATCATGGAGAACGTGCTGACAAAGATCTGCAACGTCAATAGGGACGACTGGGATCTCAAAGTACCAGCAGTATTATGGGCCTATAGGACTACGTGCAAAAAATTGACAGGGCACACACCATTTAAACTGGTTTATGGCCAAGAAGTAGTGGTGCCATTAGACTTTATAGTACCAAGCATGCACGTAGCAACAATTACACAAATGACAGAATGAGGCGCAGTACAAAAGAGACTGAATCAATTAATGACCATGGAGGAAGACCAAATCTTAGCAGGATTCCACCAACAAGTTCAGAAAGTAAGAGATAAATATTGGCACGATAGACACATCAAGAAGAAAACGTTCAAGGAAGGATACCTCATATTGATGTATGACAACAAATCGTTTCAGCACCCGGGAAAGCTCAGAATGCATTGGTTAGGACCATACCAAGTAAAATCTGTCACAGATGGAATAGATGTATAGTTAATATATTTATCAGGTGCAAAAGTCAAAGGGATGATTAACAAGAGCCGACTGAAGTTGTACAAGGACATTCGACCATCCACCGCGCAGTGAAAAAAAAGAAGAAGAAAGTATATGGAAAAAAAAAGAACAAAAGGAAAGAACCACAGTGCACTAGAGGTAGAAAGGATACACAAAGAGAGAAACATAAACTCATCAAGGAGAAAGACAATGGTCACATACAAAAGGGAAACGAGTGGGAAAAGGGAAAGGACGACATGACAACACTAGGCAGAATTAAAGGATGACAAGGATCGATGGGACACCACATTAAACGCACCAACTGGAGATGGCAAGGCAGAGTAATGGAAAGTATGAAACCACTGGAGATGCATTGAACCGGTAAATAAGATTCATTAAAACTGTAATCAAGGAAGCGTCCTCAACAAGCTTCATGGGAATGACATACAACACACAAACGCGGGAGCCAATAGTCTATTCATGAAAAGAGAACAGACAGAGAATGACAGAAGCAAAAGAGCACATAGAGAGTTCATAGAGATCACAGAGATCGTTCGAAGCCAGAAGACACTCGACATTCACCGTCATGGCACCACCCAAGCAAGTAGAAGCGAGCCTGACCACCAGGAAAAATAGAGTTCACACTAGGTCACGAGGACAGGCGGAAGAAGGTGAACAACAACCACCAGAGATCGTCAATGTCGACGAGATCCCATCCCTAGAAAAATCACTGGTGCACTCGACACCCATACTGGAATAAATCCAACAGCCAACATTGGAGGGCTAGAATACAGACATACCGACAAAAGTATAGGAGATGCAGAACCAGGGAGCAGAAACCCTGAAGGAGGTGCAACCAGAGAATACAAAAGTAGTTCTGAAAGTCAATGGCACAACGTCGAACCCGACAACAACAGTAGAGCTAGATGAGTCTCAACCAACCATCCCAGACCACCCAGCAGGGGAGACAAGTGAAGATGTCTCGTCGGGGCTGAAATGGTATACTGAGGAACAACCAGAAACCGCTGGAACTTCGAGCCAGGCACCACAACAAAAGAAAGATAGGATACAGATACCCAGATCACCTCGCGAGAAACCGACAATAGAAATTGTTATACCATGCATACCAGATGGGGTACAGGTAGGACTAGAGCTACTGGGTCACATCAGGAAGCTCAAATACTCAGACCACGACATAGTAGACGAAAACAAGTTCCTGGTACTTGCAAAAAGAGTATACATGGAGACGGTGGGCACGAGTCATTTTGGGGAACTGTTTGATCAGCCACTCCAATGGGCAACCAGATTGTAGAGGACAAGAATTTTAGGTCTCGTAGACCTACTGTTATAACCTAGGTCTGCATCCCTTGCTTCTCCTCTTGTTTGACCTTGCCTTCATCATTTTTCCTTTTTCTGGTTGGTTCAATCTTTTTCCCATTACTAAGTATCTTGGTCCTTATTCGTTTTCGAGTCGTTGTGCATGTTTGTCTCTATTTCTCAAAGGATAAATATATGTTGGATTGGGTTCAAATTAATTGTCATCATATTTTCCCATTTATTAAGCTCACCACAGGTCCATCAAGTCTTTTTGCATACGTAGGAAACGCCAGTGGATAAACGCAGCTGCTCATAATGGTCATATTTGGGCTAGGGGTGCTGAAATAAATAGGGGAAAATTTCAATGGTGGAGGTCTGTCAAGCAGATCAGATTGAGGGCTGCCATCCATTCGGGGGTGCAAAATTTCATGGAGTTTAACATCAAGAGTCATCAGAAGTCCCGAAACCCCGAAGTATTTAACATGACTTAAGCTCAGGTTAATTATTGATAAGCACTGGCTAATCACTTCAGAGATTTTCCTTCGAGATATTTTCATGCTCTACATCCATGAACTGCCGAAGAGCCGACACCTGAAACGCGAAGTCACGAAGCATCTTTTGGATAGGCCAACTGTCAGCCTTGAAGTAAATCTGGATCGCTCATCAGTCAAGACACATGGCACTCATCAGTCATGACACGTGGCACTCATTCCAGGTTATTGGGTTATGACATTCACCCACTTCCACGTGACACGTGTCATCCTTTTTCCCATGACACATCAACAACAGTGACATCAAGTGACATCAGGTCACCATGTCATTTCGCCGCCACGTCACTCAGATATTTTCCTATGGGAGATTTTCATGTTCCACCTTCCAACTCCTGAAACCCCGACTTCCGAAGTGAATCTGGGCCGTTGATCCCAAGTCAACGATAACCATCGATCCGTGCAACTGGTTATCTCTAGTGGCCTCCAACAACTTCCACAATAATGTGCTTGAATGACATATGTATTCACCGCGTCACCTCCACATCACTTCAGTGATTTTCCTCTGGGAGATCTTCATGCTTCACATTTGAAACTCCCAAAACCCCGACTTTCAAAGTGAATCTAGGTCATTCATCAGTCATGAAACGCGACGACAGATCATCTACTTTGGCAATTTTCACTTCGGGAGTTTTCCAGGCACAAACATTCGAAAGTCCCGAAGAGCTGAGGACCCAAAGTCCCGAAGTAAATCTAGAACATCCATCAGACGGGACATGTGGAGACAGATCAGTTACTTCGACGATTCTCCTTCGGGAAGTCTGAAGTACTAATAGTTAAAACTTTCGAAGCCCGAAGTGCCAAAGTACGTGGAGACTAGAAACAGAGACACGTGGCACAATCATGAGGTAGAACACCTGGCACACTCATGAGGTAGGACACGTGGCATTCATCTCAGGTCATTTGGTTGTGTCATTCACCCATTCCCATGCGACACATGTCATCTCTCTTTCCTATACACCTCAACAGTCGTGATATCATACGTCATTTCGCCGCCACGTCACTTCGACGATTTTTCCTCCAGGAGATGGTCCATGTTTCACATTCAGAATGCCTGAAGCCCGAACTCCTGAAGTAAGCACAGACCGTTGATATCAAATCAACGAGGGTCGTCGATCCTTGCAGCTGTTGATTATCACCGCGTCATCTCCACTCATCCCATCTTCCTATTGGACGCTTGTCTCCACTCATCCCGTCTTCCTATTGGATGCCTTCCTCCACAACTTCCTGTTCTCGACCAACCATCACATTGAAATCAAGGGGAAGAGTCGAGTACAGTCAACTTGGACTGCGCTTCGCTTGTGAAAGCTCAGACAAATACAGAGAGTCAGTCTCCGTCACAGATTGACACGGTTTGGTTCTAGATGCACCTCATCAAGCTCTGCTCACACAACTGGTTATCTCCAATAGTCTCCAACAGCTTGCAGACATGCAATTGCTTGACAACAAAGCTCTGTTCTGTCACTCCGAGGCCCATTTTCGACCATTTAGTTCCTTCAACATGTATTAGTTCTGTCTCATAGACATTAGTAGTTTATATTTTGATTAAGTCCAACATTTTCCTAGGTTAGATGCAAGAGTGGTCTTTTGTGTGAGATAAGAACCACTCTTGCTGATTAATTTCAGCATCTTAGTACAGCTAATAATTTGATTTATAGACAATTAGCTTAATTTAGGTCTCAGTCCCCTAAGGACGAGGACCCCTACAACTTTTCTTTAAATAGTTAGTTTTTGGATATTGTAAAGGTCGGATTTTTTGAAGAAGGAATATCAATACAACAGACTGGTTGGCCTGTTTTACGCATGGATGAAATCTCTCTACCTGGTGAACATACTCTTGATGACAGTGTTTCGTTCAACTCTTCATGTGTTTTCATTCTTATCTTGAACATAGTTTTCGATTTGTTCAACACACATTTCATTTTCCTTTCAACTATTGTATGACTTATTTTTACTGATATGCAACCTGTCAAACAACTAATGCTTTGGTAAAAATTTGTTTCTGCAACTTGTGGGAATTATTATGTTTTGATACATGTTTGATGTCTTGAAATGATATTTTAAGTATTAAACTTCTTGCAACAGATTATTCATCGAGTATTTTGTTGTTTCTCTTTATTTTATATTATTTCACTGGTCTGTCATTAGTGTGCCATCAACCAAGGAGGGCCCTCATCCATATCGTTCAGCCAAACCAACCTTTCCTTTGTCTTGATAGAATAACCCTCTGACCAACCAACAAAAATTTAAAGAAACAATCATTTTAAACTAATAGGTGGCCTAACTTTTCCCTTTAGCAGTCAAGTGCAGACCTTAGGACCAACATCTTCTGGCGCCATTGTCGGGGAACGGAGTAACGGAATATCTTTCCTTGGGAAAATGACATTGATCAGCTCTGACCTTTGATGGTGAACAAATATCAGACACAGACAGACTGCCATCTTTCACTTGGGAACTGCACTGAGTAAATTTCAAGAAGAAATAATGGCGCCCAGAAAGGGATTCAACAGATCCAAATCTGAAAAAAACAAAGTTAAGAAGGCTGATTCTAACCCTAAGAATAATACAATAGGCCATGAGCTGGAAAGGCAAATAAGAAAATCCACTATAGCTCAGAGATACACTTCCCCCCTCGAGGGAAAAGCTGCACACCAAGAAAATACTTCAAGCCAACCTCTTGAGTTTTCTAGCCCTAAGAATCATAATTCTAACGGGGCTCAGACATCTCCTACTCCTGATTATACTTCGACATCTAGTCCCACATCCACTCCAGTATCCCCCATAAATTTGTAGATTCCTATTGTTCAAGCCATGGCCATTAATAGGATGGATGCCATAATTGCTGCAAGATATGCACCCTTAGTGCTCCCTGTAGTTTTGCATGCACTCCCAACCACAGATTACATGAAATACCTACCAAGATATAATGGGGAAGGTGAAATAACCATTGAAGAGCATCTGGTATCCTTTTACAGTTTTGCAGAAAACTTTAACATTTATTATTCAGATGTGTGGATGAGGTTGTTTGTACAAAGTCTGGATGGGGAGGTTAGAAAATGGTTCAGGAGCATTCCTCTAGCCTCCATTGCAGATATTGAGGCATTAGATGAAGCTTTTATAAAGCAATGGGGAGATAGGAGAGATTATCTCTATTACATCACTAAATTCAAGGCTCTAAAGAGGAAGAACAATGAATCTATTTTAGACTTCACTAAGAGATTCAATAAAATGTATGGTAGAATCCCATATGAAATCAAACCACTTGAAGCCTCTGCCAAGATCACTTATGCTAATTCATTTGATGCAGAATTCTCCCTCCTTCTGAGAGAGAGAAGATCAGCCACACGGTTGTCCATGCAGGAAGCAACCATTGAAGTTGAATCATATTAAAGACTAGATTTGATAAAGAGAAGAAAAAACATAGAGAGGATGCCCCTACCTCCTATAACCCAGCTACTTCTGATCCCAAACTTGAAGAGATGACTAAAACTTTGAAGGATCTGACTTTTGAGATAGCTAAGATAAAATGGGAATCCAAACAACCAAACAAAAATTTTCAAGGGGCTGGTAATAGAAATCAAAACCAATTCAGAAGGCCTACTGATGCTCCTCAAGTAATGCAGAGAAAAAGAAGAAATGTTGATGATCAAAGGGTAGTTCCCCCTTTCCAAAACAGTCAGATTTATGAGATAGATGCAGACAATGATGTTGTGGACGATACTGTTGTGCTTTTTAATGAGACAGATTATTATACCAGTCACTTAACACATCAAGAATATGGCGTAGCACAATTTTCAAATCAATTTGATGATCAGATAGGGGAGGAGGGAGTTATCCAAGGTCAACCCAAGAAGAAATATGATTTGAGAACGAGAAACAGATCTTCTAAGGCCAGCACCTCTAATCAAGGAAAACAAGAAGAAGCTCCTCCCAAGCCAAATATGAATAAAGGTATGCCATCTAAAATGTAGTCATCCCCACTATAGAATCCTCTTGTCCCTAAAACAAAGGAAGCTAATAAGCTACCAAACTCTTTCAGCCTAGAACATGAGCTAAGCAAATTCAAGATCCATGTCCCTTTGACAAAACTGCTAAAAAATAAACCTTTCAAGAAATCCATGATGAAAGTTCTACAACCTAATCCTAGTGTATCTTCTGATGACATAAGTCTACAGGATGAAAACCGAACCATTATTGTGGGTCCACACATTGAGGATGGCTGTGATGCTTCTCCTCCTTTCTATATATCTATGAATGTCCATGATAAGATACTGCACAACTGTCTTATGGACTCTGGAGCCTCTCACAATGTCATGCCCAAAGTTTTTATGGAAGAACTAGGGCTCGATATTACCAAGCCTTACCAAGACATGTACTCCTTTGATTCTAAGAAAGTAAAATGCCTGGGGTTGATAAAGGACATGGTGGTTTCTCTAGAACAGTTACCCATGAAGAGTGTCATGATGGACATTGTGGTGGCCGACATCCCCCCAAAGTTTGGCATGTTATTATCTAGGACTTGGGCTAAGAAGGTTGGAGGATCATTACAAATGGACCTCACATATGCCACCATTCCTGTGTTTGGTGGTGAGAACAGGAGGCTATACAGAGAGGTAAGGTTAGCCTACATATTTAGTGATCATCAGAACCCAAGCAATCACCCCATCTATGCTGTTAAGGATGGGATGGGTTCGTCCGTTTTTCATTTAAATGACGATGAACTTGAAATATCAGTTAGCCAATGCAGAGATCAACCAATGACTGGCCAACAAAATAAGGTGTGGAAGATGTATTTTGATGGGTCTTCATCAAAAGAAGGACCTGGTGCAGGTATTCTCCTAATTTCTCCTTCAAAAGAAGTAGTAACCCTCTCTTATAAGCTGGAGTTTGAGACTAATAACAATATAACTAAATATGAAGCTCTGGTATTGGGATTGATGTTTGCCAAAGACATGGCCATTGATTGTTTGGCAATTTTTGGCGATTTTGAGTTGGTCATCAATTAGGTGAGGAATATCTATCAAACTAAGCAACATAGGCTCAAGAAGTACATAAACGAGGTATGGGACCTGATCGATAATTTATTTCTAGAATTCAACCTCTCTTTCATTCCTAGAGAACAGAATCAGAGAGCCGATTCTTTGGCCTTAGCTGCCAGCACGTTCATGCCTCCCATTAGCTCGAGTATTAAATATCAGGTGGAAATAAAACATAGAACAACCATACCAGACAACATAAAGAACTGACAAGTCTTCAATGATGATTTAGAGTTGCGGAGATTTCTCCACACCATTGATGAATTATCCAATATCTCAATTGATCAAGAAAGTCAAGAAGATGAAAATGAGAAATTAGAAGATTAACAATCTTCTCATCTGCTGAAGACCGTGGCTAGTCATGATATTGTGGAGCTAAAAACCAATCATATTCCAAAAGGACTAGTGCCTTTGGAAAGATTGTTCGACAGTAATGATGTTTACAAAGGAACTGCTATGAAGGATCAAGAAGAAGAGGTGACATAGTGCAATATTGGGACCACTGAATATCCCAAGATCATCAAGTTGTCGAAAGCATTGGCTGCAGAACAAAAAGACAGGTATGTTAGTCTCATTAAAAATTTTGCCGATTATTTTGCATGGTCCTATCAAGATTTGAAGACATTTGATACTACCATCATCCAACACAAGATCCCTCTAAAAACTGGCTCCAAGCCATTCAGATAGAAGATTAGAAAATTTAATCCCATGTTAAAGTCCATAATTGAGAAGGAGCTAAAAAGAATGTTGGATGCCAAGATTATTGTACCATTGAGGTATTGAAACTAGGTGGCCAACTTAGTACCTATAAGGAAGAAGAGTGGGGAGATAAGCTTGTGTGTTGATTTCAGAAATCTAAACAAGTGTTCTTTGAAGGACAATTATCCCCTCCTCAAGATGGACCATATTTTACAGAGGGTGGTAGGTGCACATATAATTTCCTTGTTGGATGGATACTCTGGTTATAACCAGATAACAGTTTGTGAGGAAGATAAAGAAAAGACAACATTCACCACCCCATGGGGAACATTCATGTATGATAAGATGCCCTTTGGGCTCATGAATTCAGTGGCCACTTTTCAGAGGGCCATGGACATATATTTTGTGGGGGAGAAGAACAAATTCATGGTCATATACCTAGATGAAATTACCATTTTCTCCAAGTTTGATGAGGAGCATTTGCAACATTTGGAGCAGGTTTTCAAGAAATGCAGGAGGTATGGGATATCTCTCAATCCTAAGAAATCTCACTTTTCCATGCCTAAAGGGAAGCTCCTGGGCCACATCATATCAGCGAGAGGCATAAAATTTGATCCAAAGAGGGTGTGTGCCATTCAACAAATTGATATTCCTAGAAATAAAAAGGATGTCTAGTCTTTTATTGGTAAGATAAACTTACTTAGACGCTTTGTGCTGAATTTTGTTGAAATTCTGAAGCCTATTACTAACATGTTAAAGAAAGATGCTGTTTTAAAATGGTCCTTGGAGGAGAAATCATCTTTCCAAACAATCAAGCAAGATTTAGTTGTAGCACCTGTATTGGCCATCCCTGACTATGCCAAATATTTCTTCATATTTTCCTTTGCCTCAGAGGAAATGATTGTTGTTGTACTGTTGCAGAAAAATGAAGAAGGGCATGAGTAGCCAATAGCTTTTTTCAGCAGAGCTCTCTGAGATGATGAGCTCAAGTTTGATATATTAGAGAAGCAGGCTTATGCATTGGTCAAAGAACTCATGCCCTTCAGGGTTTACGTGCTACAGTCTAGCATAACAACCTTTGTTCCTAGCAGCAGTGTCAAAGAGATTCTGGTCCAGCTAGACAGCGAGGGGAAAAGAGGAAAGTGAAAGTTCAAGCTGTTGGAGTATGATTTTCACATAAATCCTACCAAGTTGATCAAGGGGAAAGGACTGGCCAAATTGCTATTAGAATCAAACTGCAAGGTGCTAGAGTTGCATCAAATATTCACCCAATCAGATGCACCCATGATACAACCCGGACAAGACAATTTATAGGTATTTGAAAAATATTCCTCTTCACCTTGGTATAAAAACATCATCTATTTTTTACAACATTTTGAATGTCCACTAGATCTGAAGAAGACAAAGGCCAGGTCTCTGAAGTTGAAAGCCATCAAATTCTGCATTTCAAACCATAAGTTGTATTGGAGAGATCCTGTTGGCATCATGTTAAGATGCCTTGATGAAAACGAAGCTAAATAAGTCACGACAGAAATGCACAGAGGAGTGTGTGGAGGGCACCAACATTGGAAGGCCACAACGCTCAATATCCCGAGGGTAGGATACTACTGGCCCACCTTTTTCTCTGATGTGTTTGCCTTTGTTAGAGCCTGCAACGAATGTCAGATTTTTGCAGGGAAACAAAAGTTATTGTCGCTGCCCCTGAAACCTATCAAAGACAATAATTTGTTTCAACAATGGGGTTCAGATTTCATAGGCGAAATAAATACACCCTCTAGTGGACAACACAAGTGGATCCTCACTGCCACCGAATAATTCACCAAGTGGATTGAGGTTGTGCCCACCAGGAATGCCACTGATAAGGTAATCATAAATTTCTTGGAAACTAATACTTTTTCCAGATTTGGTTGCCCCAGCAAGCTCGCGACAGACAATGCCCAAGATTTCAAGTCCAATGCCATGATTGACTTCTGTGGTAGTAAAAACATTTCCTTGACACATTCCACACCCTATTACCCTAAGGGAAATGGCCTACCAGAATCATCAAACAAGAATCTCATCAGGATCATTAAAAATTTGTTGACTGAAAGCAAGAAATCCTGGGACTCTAAACTCAAATATGCCTTATGGGATGACAGGATCAACACTAAGAAGTCTCTGGGAACCTCACCATTCCAGCTTGTTTATGGCATAGACATTTTTTTTCTTACTCAGCTCGGTATACCAGTCCTGAAATTCTTACAGGAGGATATTGAGGATCCCAATGACATCCAACGGAGAATCTTCCAGATTATAGAAGTTCAACAAATAAGGGAAGCACTCGATCAGAGAACTGAGGCATACTAGAGCAAGATCAAGTTAGCCTTTGATAAGAAAACCAAGAAGGAGATTTTTCAGGAAGGTGACCTGGTTTTGAGGTGGGATGCTAGAAGGTATGACAATCCCAAGCATGGTAAATTGGACAACCTCTGGTTTGGCCCTTTTAAGGTGGTTGAAGTCCTGAACAACAACATGTTCATTCTGCACAATCAAGATGATACAAAGATCTTTGGAGGCCCTGTAAATGGGTGCTTATTGAAACACTACTTTGTTTGAGGACGGGGGAAGGTCCCTCTTGTACCATAGACACTTTCCTTTATTGTTGCTTTTGTTTAGTTAGTTGTATGTGAATAAAGACTCCATAGCCCAACAAGGAACTGGGGTGTAGTTTCAATTTTTAATTCAATAAAATGCATGGCTGAGGGATAATAACAGATACATAGGGCTGAGAGATAGAAATGAGGGTAAGTGATGAAAGGTAAGAGAAATTATCTAATATCAAGGCACCAATCTACAATTATTAGCACCTCACAGGGACGAGCTATCCCCAATTGGAGCCAATGTTATAACCTAGGTCTGCATCCCTTGCTTCTCTTCTTGTTTGACCCTGCCTTCGTCATTTTTCCTTTTTCTAGTTGGTTCAGTCTTTTTCCCATTACTAAGTATCTTTGTCCTTATTTGTTTTCAAGTCGTTGCACATGTCTGTCTCTGTTTCTCGAAGGATAAATATATGTTGGTTTGGGTTCGAATTAATTGTCATCATATTTTCCCATTGATTAAGCTCACCATAGGTCCACTAAGTACATTTGCATACGCGAGAAATGCCCGTGGATAAACGCAGTCGCTCAGAACGGTCATATTTGGGCTAGGGGTGTTGAAATAAATAAGGGAAAATTTCAATGGTGGAGATCTATCAAGCGGATCAGATTGAGGGCTGTCATCCATTTGGGAGTGTAGAATCACGTGAAGTTTAACATCAAGAGTCATCAGAAGTCCCGAAACCCCGAAGTATTTAACATGGCTTAAGCTCGGGTTAATTAGTGATAAGCATTGGCTAATCACTTTGGAGATTTTCCTTCGGGACATTTTCATTCTCTACATGCACAAACTATCGAAGAGCTGACACCCGAAATGCGAAGTCACAAAGCGCCTTTTGGACAGGCCAGCTATCAGCCCTGAAGTAAATATGGATCGCTCACCAATCAATACATGTGGCACTCATCAGTCATGACACGTGGCACTCATTCCAAGTTATTGGGTTATGACATTTGCCCATTTCGACGTGACATGTGTCACCCTTCTTCCCATGACACATCAACAACCATGACTTCATGTGACATCAGGTCACCACGTCATTTAGTCACCATGTCACTCAGATATTTTCCTGTAGGAGATTTTCATGTTCCACCTTCCAACTCCTGAAACCCCGACTTCCGAAGTGAATATGGGTCGTTGATCCCAAGTCAACGAGAACTGTCGATCCATGCAGCTGGTTATCTCCAGTGGCCTCTAACAGCTCCCGCAATCACGTGCTTGAATGACATCTGTCTTCACCGCGTCACCTCCACGTCACTTCAATGATTTTCCTCTTGGAGATCTTCATGCTTCACATTTGAAACTCCTGAAACCCCGACTTTCGAAGTGAATCTGGGTTGTTCATCAGTCATGACACGCGGAGACAGATCATATACTTCGACGATTTTCACTTCGAGAGTTTTCCAAGCACAAACATTCGAAAGTCCCGAAGAACCGAGGACCTGAAGTCCTGAAGTAAATCTAGACCATCCATTAGACGGGACACGTGGAGACAGATCAACTACTTCAGCGATTCTCCTTCGGGAAGTCCGAAGCACTAATAGTTGAAACTTCCGAAGCACGAAGTGCCAAAGTACGTGGCAACCAACATCGGAGACATGTGGCACACTCATGAGGCAGGACACATGGCATTCATCTCAGGTGATTTGGTTGTGTCATTCGCCCATTCCCATGTGACAATGTTGAGCGTCTAAATTGACATCCCCATTACCATATTATACTCCTCATTTATACCTTTTTGGCCTACCTAAGCTTGGATAAATGACAAAGAACACTATCTCTAGTCACTTATAAGGTCATGAGGTAAAGTATATTTGAATTC
This sequence comes from Picea engelmannii, assembly GCA_009831015.1. Lineage (NCBI taxonomy): Eukaryota > Viridiplantae > Streptophyta > Pinopsida > Pinales > Pinaceae > Picea > Picea engelmannii. The sequence continues at coordinate 57,020 of ML810270.1, forward strand.
ATGCATTTTGTGGTTTATTGAGCTAGGAGATTAAATATTTCATGCACTAATGTTTAAATTTCCATATGTAGCCTTTGACCTTTGGATGAGTCCAACACTTCTATGTTAGCCAAGCCATCTGGTACTTATGCGCCAGATCACCCACTGTCTGAATCCGGTACCAAGAGCACCTCCTGTTCAGATCTAGTACCCGCATATCTCTCACTGTCGCGATCCGGTACCAACGTCCACAACCTGTTTTAGTCTGGTACCAACCAATTGCGTGCTGTTCGGATCCAGTACTATCTACCGTGTCTCACCTGTCATGATCCGGTACCAACAGAGGAAACAATGTATGGCAAGTTTATCTTCAGATCGTGCCTAAGATAATTTTTGAATGTTTTTTAGATCATCAAAGTTTCTAGCACAACTATGTTAAGCTAATTTGATTATTGCTTCATCCTCATACACTTCGTGTCATGAGGATGAAACTTAAAATATGTAACCGAATGTTTAAATTTTACAATTGCTGATCTGCTAAAGATTTCACCTCCTTGTGTTTCATGACTGAGACTTTTTAAATAGTCGTGGCAAGGATGGTGGAATAGAGAGGAGAAATAACATAATGCAACATGTGAAGCAGCGTTGCATATTATAGAACATGTCTTGTTTTTGAATTTTAATAGAAGAGTGTCATTTAATTCCATGTCTTGACCATTAATGAATGAATGTGAGTTGAGTTGTTAGTATAGTATAATTTCATGTTTTGAGATATGAGTAAGAGTGATGTGTTGATTAAGGACCGACTTACTGTAGACTCTAACCGCTGACCTATTGAAGTGACAAGGGCCCACCGCCCAACAGAGGTCAACATTCTTGTAGAGTAGTGTTAGGATTTGATTTCAGTAGTGTAATTGTTAGATTAGTTGAAGCTTTGATTTCTCAATTTCATTCATCATATCTGACAGTTTCAGATGTTAGTAGATTTTTTATTACATGATTGCTTAAGATCTTTATTTACTCTGTTTTCGCATACACTCTGTTTCTGTTTTTATGAATTGGATTTCTTTTAGTGAACATAGATGTTGGAAGGAATAGTCAAGCGTATTTGGAAAAGAACTAGTGAAGTTCACAACAGATCATTGTGAGCCACAACATATCCAATATATTGGCTACTGAACTACCCATGATGTGCCTTGATGATTGATATGTGATTTCCTTTTCAAAGTGTGATTGCATAGTTATCTTTCTGGGTCAGATAACATGGTTGATCTGTCAAATAACTCCATCTCCTACTTGCATGTGCCACAATGGAGTAGATATCCTCTCTGTGATAGACAACCAAAGTGTTTTTTAGTTCGATAGTTTGCTTTATTCCTAGCATGCATAATCCAGATTAGTTCTATACTCGTGATGTTAGCACTCTGTAAATTTCCTAGAGGTTGAAAAAAGAAGAAATCTACAAAGGTAACCTTAACCAACCGCTTTTAAAGCTGGGATCTAGCCCTTCCAGCTTCAGAGAGGGATCTCTCTATGTGATTTAGCTTTGTTTGTCAATGTAGAGTTTAGGCTAGGTAAAGGCACGAGTTTTGTTTTGTTGTAAAAGGGTTTTTCGAATTGGTTGGGACTGTTTACACATCCATTGGGCTATGGGGTCTGTATCTAATAAAATCTAAGATGCAACCAGAAACGCTGAAGAAATCCTTCACAAGGCGAGATAACACATTCACTGGATCTTTAATAATTTAAATGATGATCAGAAGAAAAGATAAG
>ML810270.1:59835-71936 GCA_009831015.1 Picea engelmannii
CATCCATATCCGTGTACTTAGCAAATGTGGGCTTGATGACGAATATGTGCTTAATTTCATGTTGGATATCAATATCCAACTGCAGGGCTTCTATGAATGCTTTTCTCGTGATACTCCCTTGTACCCCTGCAAACTTGGAACTAGACGCTTCAGTCAATTTCTTCTTATAGTCAGGGAGTGTCATTAATTTATCATTGATGACCTTCATACCAGGCAGGCCTTTCCTCTGCAGAGCATCTATCTTGTGGAAAAACCTTTGCACTCCTTGATCCATAACTTGGATTTTCTCCTCAAGCTGAAGCATGAGGCCTCTTTTGGTCAGAACTCTTTTCACCTCCAGTATAGTTTCTGTCCTGTCCTCGATCTTCAATTCTTCTAACTCCTCCCTGGTCTTTGAATTCAGGAACCTTATGATTTCATTAGCTTGGGCTGGCATGTCTCCCAGCTCTGTTCTGATTTTTTCCACAGCTTGTTTGCTCCTCTCGAGCAACTCATTTTGCTCAAACATGATTTGAAACATCGGCCGTATTTCATTTACGGACTTGGAAATATCAGTCCATATCACCTCTTTGGCCTCAGCCAGAGTCTTCCCGGCCAAGGTCTGCTTTTGGAGCTGCTGTAGCTCCTTCTTGATTTGCTCATTCACCTGTTTCTCTCTGGACAGACTTGTCTGGAAAGAAGTCTTCAGCTCTTGGAGATTCTCCACCTCTTTCTTAAGCCTACTGATTTCAGACTCTTGCAGGTTCATTCTCTCCATGGACTTGGCTAGGTCTGTTGCTCCTTCTGGTAAGGGCACTGATGTTGCAGATGGAATGACTGTCACTATCGTTGTGCTCAATCCTACAATGGGGATGGCACTCAATGGAATGCCTTCCATTGGCTTTGCCTGCTCTTTTTCCTTTAACAGTCTTTCCATCTCAGGCTCCATCTCCTTCAACTGAGCATTCTGCTCAAGGAGTAATCTTAACATCTCATATTTTTCACTTTCCTTTTCAGCTATCTCCTTTGCCTGTGGGTCCTCTGTTGGAGGGAGATTTAGCTATTTTCTCAATGAGGCGATGTCGGCATTTTTATTTTTAATCATTTCCTCGGCAGCGTTGACGTTCGTCGGGTCGTATCCAATCTGACGACGAACACCTGCGGCACCTTAGACGAGTTTTCGAAAAGTGTAGGAGGTTCGGGATTTCATTAAACCCCAAGAAATGTCACTTAAATTATCTTTTCTTCTGATCATAATTTAAATTATTAAAGATCCAGTGAATGTGTTATCTCACCTTGTGAAGGATTTCTTCAGCGTTTCTGGTTGCATCTTAGATTTTATTAGATACAGACCCCATAGCCCAATGGATGTGTAAACAGTCCCAACCAATTCAAAAAACCCTTTTACAACAAAAAAAAACTCGTGCCTTTACCTAGCCTAAACTCTACATTGACAAACAAAGCTAAATCACATAGAGAGATCCCTCTCTGAAGCTGGAAGGGCTAGATCCTAGCTTTAAAAGCGGTTGGTTAAGGTTACCTTTGTAGATTTCTTCTTTTTTCAACCTCTAGAAAATTTACAGAGTGCTAACACGTGACATTAGAATTACCTCTCTTACTGGTGTCTTGTAACTCCATTGATTAAGAATCTCAGATTGAAAATTAATGTGTGCATTATACTAATCATATAAGCAACACAACATTTTGGCACCGTTGTCGGGGAGTTACAAACGGTAGGAAGTAATTTTAGCTTAGATTGTTAGCACATTTTTTTGAATGATTTTAAAGGCTACTTGAGGGAGGAGGATAAAACATTTAAGACATGAGTGAAGAGCCATGCGACCACTATAGTGGGGTTCTCCGAAGCCAGGTTGCCTTCTTTCCTTCTATACAGAATTAGGATTTTTGAGTTAAGTATCAAATTTTTATTGTATGCATAGATATAGAAATAATAAGGGTAGATTCGTAAGCTCTAGAGACTTGAAAACAAACCCCCACACTAATTCAACTGACATTGGTGCAAGAAAGACTCCACAGGAGGAAGTTCAAGGGAAGCTAATGAGGCTCCAGAAGAATGACCTAGAACTGAAGAATCAGTATTGGGGCAGATATAACGTGAATCTGCTGAAGGAACTAAAAATTTAGAAGACACACAAAATCCAGTCCCTGAACCATCTATCAGTGGAGGAAGGATACCTAGTGAAATTGCAGAATAAGAAGGGAATGAAAATGCAGCCACTGAGACTGAGACCTTCGAGTTTCCAATCTTGAATATTTACAGAAACATTAGCATGAAGAACATCCCACTATCATCATTACCCACTTTCAGAGGTATGTCAATTGAAGATCCAGATTTATTTTTATTCGAGTTTGACATATTATGTAGAACCTATAACTATTCGGATGATGCCCAAAAACTTAAGCTCTTTCCAGCCACATTAAAGGACTCAGCCTTAAGGTGGTTCATGAGCTTAGGAGAAAATACATTTCTCTCTTGGGAATAGATGAAAGACACATTTTTGCGGAAATATCAAGACTATTGTAAGGATAATGCTAAAAATGACATTTTTAAAATTCAGCAAACCGAAGATGAAATCCCTGAAGACTGCTTAGAAAGGTTCTTATACAACTACCAGAAATCAAAAAATTATTCACCACAGACCCAACTGTAGTAAGAACAATATTTTTGAAAGGTCTTAGAGATGACTGCATAGAAGTGTTAAATCTGTTAAGTTCAGGAGATGTGCAACAACAAGCCTTTGCAAAAATTGCAGATTATTGTAGGAGATACTCAAGAGGACAAGCCAAAACAGGTAAAGGACCAAGAGATCCTTTTAGCAGAAATTTAAGAAAAAAATTAGGGACTGTCACCATAATTGAGTTAGGAAACTTACTAGAAAACTTTAAAACATACATCTTGAGCACAATCAGTAACCAGTTAGATACCCTAAAACTGAAAAAGAAGCAAGAATAAGATGTTGTTTTTGCAATCTTTTGTCCTAAATGTAGAAAGAATCACCCTGAGAAAGAATGCCCATTAAATGTCACAGAGGTCCGTGGCCCGTGTACACTAGAGCACCCCACATATGAATGTCCAACTTTGCTTCAACTGCAAGACATTTATAGGGGAGGAGGAGTCTCACAAGAACAACCGTATCCTTCTAGGAGGCCTTGGAGAGCACAAAACCCCAATGCATTTTAGGACCCTAATACACAATATCAACAACAACAATGGGGTCCTTCTTCAATTCCCTTTCCCCAATGGACACCTCAGCAAGCTCAAACTCAACCTTGGMAACAAGGTTGGAGGGGACCTGTSTATGGAAGTCCCTCTTACCCAACRTATCTGTAGTATCCTGCAAAYATTTCCCAATTACTACTTGGATTTAACCCACCTCAGATACAAGMTTTAGCTCCACCTCCTGTACAACAACAATTCATAGTACCCTTGAACCCTAATCAACAACAACAAGCACCTATATATACCAATCAACAACCACAAATCAAAGYTGCCCACAACCCTCCTAGACCAACAAAAAATCTTGCCCAACCAATTCCTAACCCCAATAATCGACCCACCCACCCTGTATAGAATACARAAKTCAAAACCTTTCCCACCTATGAAATTCAACTAAGATCYGGGAAAGTTKYAAATCAATSAAATTCTAGAGTAATAATTCAAGAAGAAAATGATAATCATTCTAAACAAGAAAATACTCAAACCACCCCTGTAGAAGGAGAGACTCCCCCTCATATTCCAACYACRTCTCAGTTTGTAGGAGTACCTCAACAAGTTAATCTTCCACCSTACCCTKAAATACTACTAGAGAAGAAACCTGAGCCACCCTTGCACAAAGATATAGAGGATGAGTTACGAAATGTATGTGTAAAAATACCTCTGCTGCAAGGCATTAAGGATATCCAYATATATGCCAAAATCATAAGGGATGTTTKCCTTAATAAACCAGGAAAGAAGAAAAAGGAACCTCCCCTTGTTCAGGTGGTAGGACAATTATCTGAATTTATTTATGAAATGCCATATAAATATAATGACCCTAGGAACCCAATAATCATTGTTGAAATTAATGGTATTTCCTTACCGAACACACTCATCGATCTGGGTGCAAAAATTAATGTATTTCCTTTTGACACTATGCAAAAACTCCAAATCAACCAGTTCAGACCAACCCAAATCACGATAGAGTTGGCAGATAAGTCAGTCATTAGCCCTGCAGAAAGTTTAGATGATGTCACAGTCACACTAGCTTCTTGGAAGTATCCAGTAGACTTTTTAGTCATCCATTCTAAATCATCCTCCAAACCAGGACACCCTGTGGTTCTTGGCCACCCTTAGTTGGCCACAACAGATGCCTTTATCAGTTGTCGATCTGGCGAGATGACTATTTCCAATGGCACACATAGCCGAAAGATTTTCTTCTTCCCTCTTGCCCAACCGGAACAAGAAATACTTGTTTGGCTAGAAAACCCTTATGGAGAGGAAGATTGCATCAGACCTCTGTTAACACTTGAACAAGTAAAATGAATGCAAGAACAATCATATGAACAAGTCTTAAGTTTATTTTTGGCTGATACGAACTCCATTGAATATCCTAGGTCTTTTGAAGAATTGTCACATATTTTCAGTTCTGAATTTCAACAAACTTGACATCCTGATATCAACCAATTATATACTTTATCACCAACTTCTTCAGAGAAGGAATAAAGTACTGAACTTGTTGAGATTAGTCCAGGAAAATCTTTATATATCAACTCTAGTTTGGAACCAGAACAAAAAATGCAAGTAATTGAAATGCTCCAAAGACAACTTGATGCCTTTGCATGGGATTATGCAAACATGAAAGGTATTCACCCTGACGCATGCACACATCATATCTACACTAATGACCAAATCAGACCAGTTAGGCAACCTCAGAGAAGGATGAATCCTGCCCTAAAGACATTGTAAAGGAGGAATTGCAAAATTGAGCCAATCTCATATACCCCATTTCAGATAGTCAATGGGTATCTCCACTTGTCATAGTTCCCAAGAAAAACGGTAAGTGGAGAATATATGTAGACTTTAGGGAGTTTAACAAGGCCACATATAGGGATTATTTTACCGTACCATTTTTTGATCACGTGTTGGATACCTTGTCCATAAATAAGTATTTCTCGTTCCTAGATGGGTTTAGTGGTTATAACCAAATACAAATAGCACCAGAAGACCAGGAAAATACCACTTTCACCTGCCCATGGGGAACTTTATGGGTGTTGTATATGCACTAAAAACACACTAAAAACCCTCAATTAAATTGTCAACCTGGGGTAAGTAAACTTAGATTTGTAGCAAAATATATGCCAAAGGTAGAAGGGTTGGTAGTAGTATAGTCTAACTAAGGAAGGGGCTATCTAAAGGCTAATTTATTCAAGCAAACCTCTCTAATGAGCAAACCCTACTAAGCAACTTGAAACTATGTAACCTAAGTACTTTTGGACCAAGGATCGATGGATAGTTCTAAGAAGACAAGTAAAAATCCTACTAAGCAAACTAATTCATAACAATAAGAAAAAGCAACTATTAAGCATAACAATAAGCAAATAACAAAAGCAAACTATTTTAACTTGCCAACCTAAATTCAATGAGCAATTACTCTATGAAAGCAAGTAAATAAACAAGCAAGCAACTATTCTATTAAAGCAAGTAAACAAGTAAGTGAAACAACTAACTAAACTATTAAAGCAAGTAAACAACTAGCTAACCTATTAAAGCAAGTAAACAACTAACTACTCTAAGACAACTTCTACTGCAAGTAATCTAATAACAACTTCTCATTGAACAACTATCTAGCCTAAGAGGCAAGTGAACTATAATCTTAATTCAAACTTCAAAACTATTTCTAATTCATAAAAGGAAATCTATTTAATTGAAAACAAGAAGAACTAACAACTAACTTTTAATCTATAATAAGCAAACTGATCTTTAATCTATCAAAACAAAAGACTATCTATCCTACAACAACAATAAAACTATCGCCTAAGCTATGAAAACAAGAAACTATATCTTTTAACTTATGAAAGCAAGAAAACTATCTTTTAACCTATGAAAACTCAAATATAGTGTTGGTGGTTGTGTGAATGTCTTCAGTGTCTTATAATATCTCGATGGCACTTGACAACAAAAGATAATTCAAGCGGTATAAGCTCAATAATTATCTCAATAGCAAAGTGAAAGGTATGGATTAAACAATCCAATGAGAATTTAGCCATGACATAAACAATCGTCCCCTGCATATTCATTACTCATGTATTAACCATCAACAATATAACGAGATTTTAATTGTACTTCTATACTATGTAAGCAAAAATCATAAATAAATTAACTAAGAATTGTAATTGCTATCTAATTCTAGGAAAGAAAGTACATGAAATGAAACTACGCTATATCTATTCTAACAATTCAAACTGCAATAAAGAAAATGTTTAAGAACAAAAATTAAAACATGACATTAAAAAGTAAACTAACAAATACATTGGTCAACAACTAATTAAGCAAGATCCACATAAAAATGAGATAAGAAATCTATAATTAAAAACTGAAATTAATCCTATCCATCCATCAAATCCTTGTTAAAGAAGACATGTAATAAAACTATGTTCTATTCTATTTCAAACTCTGTTTTAAATTTAACTCTAAAAGCATAAATAAAAACATAATCTCATATCTAATTGCACACAGGGTTAGTCTATGAATTTGCAAATTCGTTCCTAACTACAAGATCAATGCATGCTAACACAATCCTTCATACTAACCTGCAAAAGAGAGTCAAAGCAATTAAATTACAACAACAAATTAATTAACAAAATGATAATGCATGTACAGGAAATAAAGAGGGCAACTAACTATACAATGCATAAACAACATAAAGAACAATTACCAGACTGCTGATGGCCCCCACAACAAGTCGCGGTCACTTCCTAAAAGCACACCACGAACTCAACAATTCGATTTCACCATGAAAACTCAAAATTGCAGTTTCTATATAATCTGGCAATGAAAAATAACAAAACAAAGTAAAATCGTGTTTGTTCCTACCACACTGGTTCTTCTACTTCCTTAACAATTATCTGATCACCACAGTGGTATTTATAATGTTTACAGACCAAGTGGTCGACCACAGGAGGGTCGAACCACTTCTAAATTTGGCAAATTACATTAAATGATGCCCTAACTGCTGAAACAGAGTGAGCCAATAATCACTCTATTTAACAACCAAAATTGAGTTGTCAGGAGTTCAGTAGTTGGAGGGGGCAAGCACGAACAAAACCCATGTTCTTGATTCACCCACCACTGGATGCCAATACCATAACCACCAAATCACCCACCGTTTTTGTGCAGGACACGGTGCTGGACGTAGTGTCGGATTGGGTACCGGAACGAGTGCTGGAAGGAGTACCAGACTGAGTGCCGGAAGCATAAACGTGATGCATTTTTGCCCTGTAACACCAAAAAATGTGAATCAAATCCTTGGGAGCATAAAAACGTGATGAATTATACTCAATATTAACATTAAACATGAATCATACGTACCTGGTGTAGATCATACCGTTTTAGCATAAAATTCTTCAAAAAGCTCCTTCAAAACATGAAAAACACATATGTACATTCGACAAAAAGTGTCTAATAATTGTCATAAATTGATCATATCTCGGGCCCAACATTACCCCCACACTTACGATTTTGCAGGTCCCATGCAAACAAAAAGAAGTTACCCCTCGTGACTAGGCTTGCTGAGGAGGATCAGATTTGGAAGCTTCTCCTTCTTGCTGTGAAGACTTTGCCTTGTGCCTCTTATGTTGCTTCAGTTGTGCTCTGAGGCTGCGGTTGGATTTGGTCATCTCATCAAGCAACCGTTGAAGGGAGTTAACCTTTGCTTGGAGGACCGCATTATCATGATGAAGGTGTGCGTCTATTGTCTTCCTTTCTTCCAACAGTTGGAGAAGATGATGGTTTTCTTTTTGTAGCTTCTCTATGGCTGGGGAAGAATTGGTGATCTCAAGGGAAGGCTTAGATCCTTTGAGGGATGTGGACAATCTATCAGTCTTAGGATCTAGAGTAGGCATGGGTGAAGTAGGAGTGATGGGGGATTGATAAGGAGAGGTAGGTTCTGATTTTTTCTTTCTTAGTGGCTCTAATCCATCCGCAAAAACTTCCCTAAGTCTCTTGTGAGGGCTCTCAAGATCGAAGGACACTTGGATAGGATCCGAAGCAGGAAAGGGTTTTGCATAAGGTTTTGTTCTTGTGCTCTGGGTACTCTTTCGAAAGGGTCCTTTACCAAATCGATTGGCTCCCCTTCTATTTGTGGGAACGATGGGAAAGTCTTGTTGGATTACTTTTTGGAGATTTTTAGGTGTAGGATCAAGAGAAATTGAAGGCATTGGGGGGTTAACAATAGGCTTCTTTTGGTCTTTTCTCTTGGTATTTTTACCCAATGAGGAAGTAGGGATATCAAGAATCTTTTTGTATTGTTTCGGCAAAGAGAGGGTTTGTGCAAGGGTGTTTGGAGTTTTTGGAGAGCGAGGCTTGGATGGAGAGATAGTTTTTAGGCTAAGTGGCTTTTTGCCTATCTTAACTGTCAAGTGAGGGCTTGCAAATTGATAGATAAAGGCATCCCAAGTTTGCCCCTGTTTCTCTAGTTCGTCTAGAACAAGGAATTTGATCAAGTCATGGTGAAAGAGACTGTTGTGGGGGTTAGTCACATTCTTCCTCACTTGAGAGGACATCTTCTCCAAGCTTTTTAGAAAATAGAAGGGGAAGTTCAAAGGTTTGTTGAACAGAAAATGAGCTAGCAATATGAAATGACAAGCTTTGAAAGTGGAGTATCTACCTTCGCATGTAATCAACCTCGTGATGACGATGAGAGGGTTGATCAATTCCACCTTTATCCACTCCCTAGAATATCCTTTTACTCCTGAAATGCTCTCGAATTCGAGCTTCAACACACTATTATAACTTGAGCGTGACAGTTGGTGGTTTTTGAACCATCTATCTCCCATTCTTGGGATTTTTGTAGCTGCAACAATGGATTCTTTTGAGACTTCAAAGGAAAGAGACCTCACATGTGCTGTCTTCCCATTGAAACTGAGGGAAAATTGGATGGAGAGGCCATCATCGTGGTCGTGCAAGTTATCCAAAAATGGCCCCCAGCCTGCGCACATAAACACTTCTCTGCATTGTGCAAATTCAGGAATGGCAAAGAGATCCGCATAGAAAGAGGGTTCATACCTCCTAGGAATTGTGGCAGAGGCGAAATTCACCAGGCAAGGGCATGATCGAGCCAAGAGATGGCACGAATTGGGCACGGGCCGAATGTGATTTGAACAGGGGAAGAAATGGCAGAGTTTGGGCGTGATTTCTTAACATAGGAGGAAGCAAATGGCAAGGGAGAATGGAGATAATGGTTGCCCTGTTGGCAAATATTTAACAGACAACGAATGGAAAATATTTAACAGACATCGAATGCTTGTCATTGATGGAAAGTAGAATAAGTACAGGAAGAATGTACAAAGGATTGATGGCATGAGTACAGGAAGTTTGTAATAGACAGGCAAACAAAAGATAAGTTCAGGAAGATCGAATGATGGAAGGCAACACAACCAGGCAAACAAAAGATAAGTTCAAGTTGATCGAATGATTGAAGGCCCGTAAAGCTTGAGAAGCATTTCTGATCGTTGGATCCATTCAAAATTCCTGAAAGAACGAGGGTCGTCAGATCTGAATGTAGACAAGAAGAGATCATTGAAGAGGAGGATAGATCTCAAGCGTTAGATCCAAGCGCAGGATCCAAACATCGTTGGATCAAGAAGAACCCGCACGTCCTTTAAGGTACAAGGAGAAGCGGGCGTAATCACGATATGAAAAATCGCGACTTAATCTGAGCCGTCAGATCAAGGTCAAATTTGGACCGTTGATTCCAGTCCATGTCAGGGTTTCGAGGAGCACGTGTTGGAGATGTCAAAGAAACAATGCAACAAGAATGTCGATTTCGTGATATGCAAAATTGCGATTCAATCACAGTCGTTGAATCGAGATCAGATCTGGACCGTTGATCCGACCCCATGTCGGAGTTTCGTGAATCGGGACTTTGAAGTGACAAAAACACTGGACATCAAGGATGTCGAAATTGTGATATGCGAAATCGCGATTTAATCGCAGCCGTTGAATAGAGATCATATCTGGACCATTGATCTAACTCCATATCGGAGTTTTGCGAATCGCGACATGGAGAGGCAAAGAACCCAATGCAACAAGAATGCCGAAATCGCGATTCAATCATAGCCATTGAATCAAGATCACATCTGGACCATCAAATCACAGGACATGTGGCAAGTGATCGAAATTTCGCTGACTTGGGGTCAACGAAGCATAGTGTCAAAAATCACGAAATGAGAAATCGCGAAAGCACTTCTTGCATAGGTGCTTGGTTATGACTATAGTCATATTGGGGAAGGAGCTAGTACAGAAAAGTTCTATATCGAAACTTCGGAGATCGCGAAATGAAGTGTCGAGACACTCAACACAGGATTGCCGAAATGCCGAAACCTGATTTAAAGGAAATGAATGAAAGATCTCATGAAGCCAATCCAACGGTGCAGGTGAACTTGGAATATGATCGGAAGGTTACTGTTCTCTCTCACAATTAACCCCTCAGTTACGAATCTGTTAGTGAAATGGATTCATGATTGTGAATCTGTTGGCGTTTCAGTTACTTGGACAATTGTCTTTCTTTTTCCTAAGTAAATGCGAAGTGCAACCTCCGTGGAGATGTGTATAAAAGAAAACGAGACAGACTGTGGATGGTTGGTTGTTCTGTATGAGAAAAGAATAAAACTGTAAGAAAGGGAAAATTAGAAGGTGCAGAGTGAGATGGAGAATATGTACAACGTGAGATGAAACTCAGAGAAGAGTAAAAGATGATGAAGAGAAGTTGAAGCATAGAAGAATGACAGAACGAGTTAATGCAGAGCAGACTTGTTGAATAGACAGAGGAAGAGAAGAACAAAAGAACAGTTTGTAGAAGACCTGTTTTACAGAACAAAGAAAGATTGGTAAGAATTGATTTATCTGCATAGTTGACTTCTTATTTATTCATTTAATATTTTAGGGAGGTTGGGAGGTGCTCGGGAGGACTGTTGTCCTCAGAGGTTCAAGTGGGAGCTTGAACACAGGAAGTTGTAGCTTCCATCTGATTGCAGCCAGATTAACCAGGGTGGCAGGGTGGTGCAAGGAAGAACAAGTGTTCTCTGTTATACAGGTTGGAGCCTGTGTAACTGGGAGTTGGTGCTTCCATCCAGTTGGTGTTGGAACATATAGGGAGTTGGTGCTTCCTTCTAGTGGGTGCTAGAGAAACCAGGGAGTTGGTGCTTCCTTCTAGTGGGTGCTAGAGAAACCAGAGAGTTGGTGCTCTCAAACAAGTTGCAGCTTGTAAAAACAGAGGTAGTAGCCTCACATTGAGTTGGTGCTCAATTAAATATGATGTACAGAACTTAAAATACTGCCTATTATTTCGAAGAAGGAGAGGTTTTCTCCCTTTATGGGTTTCCTCATGAAAATCTGTCTCTGTGTATACCTTATGTGTGATTGATGATTTTTACTTTTACTGTCCATATGCTGTATAATGTTGATGATCACTTGAAGAAAGATTAAGAATGTTTTAACAGACTTATTATTGTTTAAGCTCAAAGACAACTGATTCACCCCCCCTCTCAGTTGTATTAGTAATTTCAACAATTGGTATCAGAGCAGGTTCCTTTTATTCAAAGGTAGATATGTAAGCTTAAACATGACAAGTCATGAAGGGACTTCAACCTCTAAACATGACAAGTCATGAAGGGACTTCAACCTCTAATGGCCTTGGGTGCTGATGTTTGGGATGTAGTAGAGATTGGATATACAAAGCTTGTTGTGCTAGCCTCCAAGGGTGATAAGTTAGAGTTTAGTTTTAATGCTAAGGGGATGAATGCTATCTTGAATGGACTTGCTGAAGTTGAGTTTGTAAAGGTGATGCATCTTGATACTGCCAAAGCAATGTGGGATAAACTTATTAACAGTTATGAAGGAAATG
>ML810270.1:122918-134487 GCA_009831015.1 Picea engelmannii
TCCCACTCTTAAGAAGTTTCCTTCTTAGGTAATGTAGGATTTAGATGTCAGACAGGTAAAGTTGACTTAGGGTAATTCTCAAATGGACATTTACTTGTAGTATTTGTTTGTTTGTTAATCTGGAATTTATATATTATAAATGACAACATTGACATATTCATATTTTTAAATGGAAAAAATGAATTTCTCAATCAAACAAGTATAAATGAGACATTCCTCAAACCAGAACCCACTGCCAGCAAGCCTATTCAGTACTCCAATGGGGTAGTTGTGATATTTAGTGAGAGACATGCCTTCCCCATGCAGAATGCCCCATTGCCAACAGGCATGTTCAGTACCCTGATGGGTTTTCCTAGTCATACCACAGACAGCTACCTGCTACCAGCAAACTTGTTCGATATCCCGGTGAGTTAGTCTCTTAAAGCCTTTTTTTATCAGAGGCTTCGTGACCATAGTCACATATTTTAGTTTTTTGTTAAAGAGTGATTTTTCACAGGTGACAGGGGGAGGCTTGTCTGAAAACCCTTTTACAGGATGGGATGGTATTGAGTTAGAAGATATACTCTCTTATTTGAATGTCTTTAAATATTTGTTTGAAGGAAAAATAAACTCATGTGTATATTTTATTTCTTTAGAATATTCCAGATGTATGGTCTAACTGAGTTTGTCCATAAGATAATGACCTAAAGTTACTTTAGGGTATTGATGCATCCTTTTCCATAAAATTTTCCTAGTGTTCCCACGACAGAGAGTGTTCATATACTCATATGCTACTCTTTAGTAAAGATAATCCAATGATTATTGTTGAAGTCTAGTTAGGGTGAAATAGTTACTTGTAGGCTAATATTTTTTAATCCCTTTAATCATGTTGGAGTACTGATGTAGTTTGTAATGGACTTTTTGATGAAGGCAACCTCTAAATTGTAAATCAGGTTAAGCATGGTTCTTTAAACAACATAGGCAAAAGAAATTATATCTTCCTTGTCAAGAAACAGAACCAAAAGAAATTAAAATATTTCCTTGTTAAGCAACAGAACCAAAAGAAATTAAAATACTTCCCTGTCAAGCAACAGAACCAAAAAAATTATTGCTTCATGAAAGATTCCATTTGATGTTGCAGTCATCTCCTTGGTTTCAGCGTAGGTGGTTACTGCAAGGCTTCATACTTCATATTAATTGACATTAGATATTAAAATAGGCATGGCATTCTTTGTCAATTAGATGATATGTCCTGATAGAACCGGATAAGGACAGTCTTCTGGTACCAGACCAACACAGGACTGTTGGTAATGGACTAGAACATAATTTCTGGTACCGAATCAACACTATTGGTACCGGACCAGAACATAGTATTGTTGATGCTTACAAACTGTTGTTTTAACAAGTTCGTGAAAGATCAAATAAATTATAAAAACCTACTAATAAAAAAAAAATGTGAAAGTAAAACAAAGGAGGTAAGAATCCATTGTTACCTTCATCTTATTAACAAAACACAGCCCACACACCTATGTACAAAAATTTTAAAATAAATCAATCAATCAATGTGGATCAGTAGGAAGGTTTCCTTCGTTACTGATCACCTGCATATCTGAATTATGAAGCACACGTGTCAGAAATTCCTCTTTTGATAGGGGTTTGTTATAAATTCTCAACCGGTGGCCATTCACGAGTAGGGGTGTCTGATGTTCGTCAATTGTATTTATCCAAATTGAACCATTATCATAGACAGTGTCAATCTCGTAAGGTCCTAACCAATGAGTAGTTAACTTACCTTTGAAGTTCTTGAACCTGTTGTCATATAATAAGGCCCAATCTCCTGGTTGAAATTTTTTCTTTTTGAGATACTTGTCATGCCATTTTGTTCTCTACTCTTGAATAAGGGTGGTTCTTTGAAGTGATTCCTTCCTAACTTCATCCAACTCATTAAGCTGCAAGAGTCTTTGTTGATGGGCTTCATCCAAGTTCATGCCAACTTGTACAGCAGTCCTGAAGGTTTTGATCTGGAATTCTATGGGGAGAAGCACCTACTTCCCGTACACCAACTCATAGGGTGTATGTCATGTTGTATTCCTCCAGGTGATTCTATAAGCCCATAAGGATTCTAGTAATCTATCAGCCCAATCTTTGTGGTGTAGCTGTATTGTTTTAGTAAGAATGGACTCAATGACTTTGTTGGTAGATTCTACTTGCCCATTCACCTGGTAAATTTCATGTGCTTGATTTGGTATTGTTCTGTAACAATTTTTACTAGATTAGAGGTAAATTGAGTCCCCTGATCAGTCACAATTTCTCGAGGTACACCAAATCTAGTAAAAATTTCATTAAAAAGGAATTCTACCACTGATTGTTCACTTGTAGCTAGTAAAGATTTTGCTTCAACCCACTTAGTCACATAGTCAGTACATACAAGTATGTACTTTTTCCTTTTAGATGCAGGGTTTATGGGCCTACAAAATCTAATGCCCATTTTTCGAAAGGTTCAATGACTACTTGGGTTTGAAGTGGCATTTGGTCTCGTGCAGTAGGCTTACCCATTCGTTGGCATTCATCACAATTGGATACATAAGTTCTAGCATCCTTGAAAATATTAGGCCAATAATAACCAGATTGCAGAACTTTATAGGTTGTCCTCTTGTCAACAAAATGGCCTCCACAAGGTCCATCATGGCAGGCTTGCAAAATATCATGGATCTCATCTTCCCTTACATATCTTCTGATTACCAAATCTTGTCATGTTTTATAAAGACAATCATCATTCCACATATAGTTTGCACTTAGCTGAATTACTTTCTGTTTTTCTCTAGGAGACAATTTATGAGGCATCTTCCCTGTCACAAGATAGTTAGCTACATCTACATACCATGGAGTAAATGTAGAAATAGCAAACAAATTTTCATCGGGGAAGTTATCATCTACTGGTACATTATCTCCCAGATGAATCATTCTAGATAAGAAATCAGCCACAAGATTATCCTTACCAGGTCTATCAATAATATTGATATTAAACTCTTGTAATAATAACAACCATCGTGTAACTCTAGGGTTTGTTACAGGTTTTTTCATTAAGAATTTGATGGAATAATGATCAGTGTGTACAAAATATCGATATCGTGTAATATAGTGTCTAAATTTATTGATAGCATGGACTACAGATAACAATTCTTTTTCTGTGACTGTATAATTAACTTCTGCTAGTGAAATATTTTTACTGACAAAGTAAATAGCATAAGGCATTTGATTTTCCCTTTGTCCAAGAACTTCCCCCAGGGTTGTGTCTGAGGCATCCGTACAAATATGAAAAGGAAGGGACCAATTTGGTCCTCTTAAGACAGGGGTACTTGACAATTTCTTTTTCAGAATCTCAAAAGATACTTGGCATTCATGATTCCAATTAAATTCAATTTCTTTAGATAATAACTTGAATAAAGGGGTAGCTAAGCTTGTAAAATTCGGAATGAATCTTCTATAATAGCCAGCATGCCCTAAAAAGTTGTTTTTGTGAGGAAGGTATTCTGATTTATGTGATAATATGTATCTTTGCGGGACCAACTCAGACTCCAAAACCAGAAATGTGATGTCCCAAAACAATGCCTACAGTGAGCATCATATTTGACTTTCCATTGCTTATGGAAATATTAGTTTCCCTACACCTAATCAAGACTTTTTCTAGATTGGAAAAATCTTCCTAGAAGTCATCTCCATGGACAGTAAAGTTGTCCATGTAGATTTCCACGCAATCATTGGTCAAATCAGAGAAAATGGCTAGGACAACCCTTTGGAAAGTGGTTGGGGCATTGCAAAATCCAAAAGGAAGAACCTTGTGAGCATAGGTTCTGTTGGGCCCGAGATATGATCAATTTATGACAGTTATTAGACACTTTTTGTCGAATGTACATATGTGTTTTTCATGTTTTGAAGGAGATTTTTGAAGAATTTTATGCTAAAATTGTATGATCTACACCAGGTACGTATGATTGATGTTTAATGTCGATATTGAGTATAATTCATCACGTTTTTATGCTCCCAAGGATATGATTCACATTTTTTGGTGTTATAGGGAAAAAACGCATCATGTTTCTACTTCCAGCACTCAGTCCAGTACTCCTTCCAGCACTCGATCTGGTACCCGATACGGCACTACGTCCAACACCACGTCCTGCACAAAAACGGTGGGTGATTTGGCGGTTATGGTATTGGCAGCCAGTGGTGAGCGAATCAGAAACATGGGTTTTTTTCGTGCTTGCCCCCTCCAGCTACTGAACTCCCGACAACTCAGTTCCAATTGTTAAACAAGGTGATTATTGGCTCGCTCCATTTTAGCAGTTAGAGCATCATTTAATGTAATTTGCCGAATTTAGAAGTGGTTCAACCCTCCCGTGGTCAACCAGTTGGTCTATAAACATTATAAATACCACTGTGGTGGTCAGATAATTGTTAAGGAAGTAGAAGAACCAATGTGATAGGAACAAACACGTTTTTACTCTGTTTTGCTATTTTTCATTGCCAGATTATATAGAAACTGTGTTTTTGAGTTTTCATGGTGAAATCGAATTGTTGAGTTCATGGTGTGCTTTTAGGAAGTGACCACGACTTGTTGGGGGGCCCACCAGCAGTCTGGTAACTGTTCTTTATGTTGTTTATGCATTTTATAGTTTAGTTGTCCTCTTTATTTCCTGTACATGCATTATCATTTTGTTAATTAATTTGTTGTTGTAGTTTAATTACTTTGACTTTCTTTTGCAAGTTAGTATGAAGGATTGTGTTAGCATGCATTGATCTTGTAGTTAGGAACGAATTTACAAATTCATAGACTAACCCTGTGTGCAATTAGATATTAGATTATGTTTTTATTTATGCTTTTAGAGTTAAATTTAAAACAGAATTTGAAATAGAATAGAACAGAGTTTTATTACATGTCTTCTTTAACAAGGATTTGATGGATGGATATGATTAATTTCAGTTTTTAATTATAGATTGTTTATCTCATTTTTATGTAGATCTTGCTTAATTAGTTGTTGATTAATGTATTTGTTAGTTTACTTTTTAATGTCATGCTTTAATTTTTGTTCTTAAACATTTTCTTTATTGCAGTTAGAATTGTTAGAATAGATATAGTGTAGTTTCATTTCATGTACTTTCTTTCCTAGAATTAGATTGCAATTATAATTCTTAGTTAATTTAGTTATGAATTTTGCTTACATAGTATAGAAGTACGATTAAAATCTCGTTATATTGTTGATGGTCAATACATGAGTAATGAATATGCAGGGTAATTGACGATTGTTTCTGTCATGGCTAAATTCTCATTGGATTGTTTAATCCATACATTTCACTTTTCTATTGAGATCAGTATTGAGCTTATACCGCTTGAATTATCTTTTGTTGTCAAGTGCCATCAAGATATTATAAGACACCGAAGACATTCACACAACCACCAACACTATATTTGAGTTTTCATAGGTTAAAAGATAGTTTTCTTGCTTTCATAAGTTAAAAGATATAGTTTTGTGCTTTCATAGCTTAGGATATAGTTTTATTGTTGATGTAGGATAGATAGTCTTTTGTTTTGATAGATTAAAGAGCAGTTTGCTTATTATAGATTAAAAGTTAGTTGTTAGTTCTTCTTGTTGTCAATTAAATAGATTTCCTTTTATGAATTAGAAATAGTTTTGAACTTTGAATTAAGAATATAGTTCACTTGCCTGTTAGGCTAGATAGTTGTTCAATGAGAAGTTTTTATTACATTACTTGCAGTAGAAGCTGTCTTAGAGTAGTTAGTTGTTTACTTGCTTTAATAGGTTAGCTAGTTGTTTACTTGCTTTAATAGGTTAGTTAGTTGTTTCACTTACTTGTTTACTTGCTTTAATAGAATAGTTGCTTGCTTGTTTATTTACTTGCTTTCATAGGGTAATTGCTCATTGAATTTAGGTTGGCAAGTTAAAATAGTTTGCTTTTATTATTTGCTTATTCTTATGCTTAATAGTTGCTTTTGCTTATTGTTATGAAATAGTTTGCTTAGTAGGGTTTTTACTTGTCTTCTTAGAACTATCCATCGATCCTTGGTCCAAAAGTACTTAGGTTACATAGTTTCAAGTTCCTTAGTAGGGTTTGCTCATTAGATAGGTTTGCTTGAATAGATCAGCCTTTAGATAGCCCCTTCCTTAGTTAGACTATACTACTACCAACCCTTCTACCTTTGGCATATATTTTGCTACAACTCTAAGTTTACTTACCCTGGGTTGAAAATTTAATTGAGGATTTTTAGTGTTTTTTTAGTGCATATACAACACCCATCATTTTTGGCACCGTTGTCGGGGAGTTGTCTCAAGGTAGGAAGTAGTTAGGAAATAGATCATTCCTAGACCTTAGCATTAGATTTGTGGTAGGGGAACTTTAAGACGAGAGGTAAGAACCTACGCATCTATTATTGCAGGTTCCCCCAAACCCAATGGTAGTTTTTCTTTTTGTTTTTGTTTACTTTCATGAATAGACCTAGAAACCAAATGGTATCTTTTTCTTTTGTTTTTTCTTTACTTCATGAATAGACCTCGAGATCGAAAAGGGAGATACATTAAATCTAAGTCAGACCTTTCAACCAAGGTTCCTTTCGATCTTTTTGGGGGAAGGAACGTTCCATTTATAAAATCCGCAGATCGATATCGAAAAACAGGAGCTAGCTCAACTCAAAGAGCTAAAATAGTCGTTGAAGGGACAAACACGGGGAGCACTATAGAACAAGAAATTGAAGCATCAATCATATTGGGACATGAGGCAAGACCACTCGAGCCTTTCATAGAACCAAACAATACAACATTTGCTTTTACACCACCACCATGAGATCCTAATTTTGATGATATCATGGACCCTGAACAGGTGAATATTTTGTTTGGTAGTTCAACCAATGTAATTATCTCTCAAACTGATACAGAAAATTTGGCACCAATAGTCTCAACCGGCTCGAGTAGAGTCCCAGACATCCAACCCATAGGAATACCTTTCCATAAAAGGGAAACCGTGTTCTCTTCAAAGATAAAACCACCTAGGTACTCTCTTTTTGGAAACCAAGCCAATATGGATGATCAGGAAGACCATAACAATGTAAGACACAAGGAGGAAGAAGAAACTGGAAACCAAACTGAAACTACCTTCAGGTTTCCAATTTTGGACACCACTCCAAATGTCAACCTGAAGAATATTCCTCTCTCAGCACTGCCTACCTTTTATGGTAAAAATAATGAATATCCAGACACCTTCCTATTTGAATTTGACATCTTGTGTAGGAGCTACAACTACGTACAAGATGTCCAGAAACTAAAACTGTTTCTGGCCACCCTCAAAGACTCTTCACTAAGATGGTTCATGGGGTTAGGAGAATCAAGTATTAGGTCTTGGGAAACCATGAAAGACATGTTTCTTAAGAAGTACCAAAACTACTGCAAGACCAAAGAGTCTCGTAATGACATCATTAAAATCCAACAGTTAGAAGACGATACCCTCAAAGATTATATGGAAAGATTTGGTTATATCTCCTAGAAGTCAAAATACCATGCCCTCCTAGAGGATGCAATTAGGGCTCTTTTCCTTAAGGGAACTTCAGAAGAATATCTGGAGATGCTTAACCTAATGGCATCAGGTGACATATCTCATAAACCATTTGTTGAAATATGCGAAATGTGTAAAAATTACTCAAGGAGTAGAGCCAAAATAGGAAAGAATGTTCGGGACCCTTACAATAGAAACTTAAAACCAGTTAGTTCAGGTGGTATTACGAGAGCAGAGATAGGGAACCTCTTAGAAAACTTCAAAATAGATATCTTAAGCACAATAGGTTCCCAGTTGGACACCCTAAAAATAAAAAATAAACAGGAGGAGGAAAATGCAGCAATAAGCATATATTGCCCAAGATGCAGGAGGAAGCATTCCTCAAGGGAATGCCCATTAAATAACATTTCATTTTGTGGCTTCTGTACAAAAGACCATGTGACTGAAAAATGTCCATCATTTCCCAGTTTATTAGGCATCTATAGGAGTGGAGATCCTGGGGATTATTCATATATACCTGGGAGGCCATGGCAGCCTAGGAACCAGCCCACATACCGAGATCTACAATCTCAAGTTCCACCCTATTATCAACAACAACAACAGTGGAACTCACCAAGTTGGAAAAACTGGTTTACTCGGTACCAACATCCTTGGCTTCAAGGATGGAGAGGAGGACATAACCAAGGAAACCCTCAAGCTCCACCTATCCCTATGTCCAACCATCCTTATCCTCAGTTCCCACTAAACACTTTGCAGCTTCTACCATGTTTTGTTCCACCACCTTTACCTCCTATTCCACAACAAAAACCGCTACAATACCAAAACGTAGGCTCCCTGAGACCAACACTATTACTGGCACAACCAGTGTCGAATCCCAATAATAGGCCCCTTCAACCTCTTCATAATTTTGAGATGCAGGCCTTCCCAACATATGTTATTACTCTTATTCCATTACAGGAAATTCAACTAAGATCGGGAAAAGTTATGGATAGGCAGAGACCTTCAGTAGTTATCCAGGAAGAAGAAGAAGAAGAAACCACTAAACAACCCATGGATGACACTAGGTGGGAATATGTTATTATCCCGAAAAACCAAGAACCCAACCTTCCTCAAAATGAACCTTCACAAATTATGAAGGTACCTCCTTATCCAGACCGATTGGTAATTGAGAAACCTACCACCCGACCGGAATTTGACATCTTGAATGAATTGAAGAATATTTGTGTCAAGATTCCCCTGCTTCAAGCCATTAAAGACATTCCAATCTACAGTAAGCTAGTCAAATAATTGTGTATTACGAAGCCAGGTAGGAAGCAAAAGGACCCTCCTACATTACACTTGATAGGAGGACTTTCTGAGTACATATCAGAGCAGCCAAAACTAGAAAAATATGGGAATCCAGGAAACCCCGTAGTGACCATAACCATTAATGAGGTATCCATTGGAAACACACTCATAGACCTACGGGAAGCCAGCAATGTTATGACCGCTACTACCTTGGAACAATTATAGTTACAACCTCTTCTTCGTCCTACCCCAACCATTTTGGAATTAGCAGATCATACTAGGGTTATACCTGAAGGGATTTTAGATGATATCATGGTTACTTTAGCCTCATGGAAGTACCCAATAGATTTTTTTGCCATTCATTCAAAGAATCCTGCCAAAGGCCATCCTGTCATTCTAGGAAGACCTTGGCTAGCCACAGCCAATGCATTTATTGGTTGTAGAGAAGGGGAAATGACCATCTCAAATGGTCTCTCTATCCAGAAGCTCACCATTTAGCCTCCAGCTCAACCTATTATGGAGAACCTGTGGTGGCTTGAATGTCCATACGAGAATGAGGACTAGGAAGAACCTGTATTTCCAAGTGACCATACATGGGCACTTTAGGAGCACACAACAGAAAATGTGCTAAACCAGTTCATTTCTGCTATCACATGTGTGGATTTTCCACAGTATTTTCCCCAATTCGAGTACATGTTTGGGGAAGAATTTAAAGAACAAATAGATCCATCCATTTTGTCTTCAACATCTTTTATCTTCGAGATATATGAGTCTGCCATGTCTTATACTATGCCCTACGGGATTAGTCCAGGAAAAGTTTTACATATAAACTCTGGGCTAGATGCAAACCAACAGAAACAGTTAGTAGATATCGTTAAAGAACAATCAGGAGCATTTTCCTGGGAATACACTGACATGAAGGGTATACACCCTGACACATGTATCCATCACATATATACCCAGGGGGAAGTAACACCTGTTAGGCAACCTTAGAGAAGTATGAACCCAACACTTAAATATATAGTCAAGGAGAAGATCCAAAAGTTGTTAAATGTTGGATTCAGCTATCCCATCTCCGACAGTAAGTGGGTATCCCCACTTATAGTCGTTCCAAAGAAAGTGACCGGGAAATGGAGAATTTTTGTTGATTTTTGGGAACTCAATAAAGCCACTCTAAAAGACTACTTTCCTCTCCCTTTCATTGACCAAGTTCTAGACACCTTTTCATGGAAAGAAGTATCTTTCCTTTCTAGATGGGTACAGCGGGTACAACCAAATTATTATAGCACCTGAGGACCAGGACAAGACTACCTTTACTTGTCCTTGGGACACCTATGCCTTTAGGGTCTTACCATTTGGATTGTGTAATTCTCCTGCCACATTTCAACGAGCAGTATTAGGGATATTTTCCGATCTTATTCATGATTGTGTGGAGGTCTACATGGATGACTTCACAGTCTATGGTAACACTTACCAGGAAGCCTTAGACAACTTAGAAAACATCCTCATCAGATGCCAGGAAATGAACCTATCTCTAAGTCATGAAAAATGCAAAATGTTGTTAACTGAAGGAGTGGTTCTAGGACATCATGTTTCTTCTTAAGGGATAAAAGTTGATCCTACAAATATTGAGGTCATCGTCATACTTCCACCCCCCAAGACTTAGAAAGAGGTGAGAATATTTCTTGGACATGTCGGACACTACCGACGGTTTATTGAAAATTTTACAAAGATTGTTGCACCTATGTTTGGATTATTAATAAAATATGTTGATTTTGTTTGGACTTAGTGTCAAACTGCCTTTGAAACCCTGAAAGCTAAGATTTCCATGGCACCAGTTCTTAGAGGGCCCAATTGGACTCTCCCATTTCATATATACATTGATGCTTTTGACACCACAATAGGAGGAGTATTAGGGAAGAAAGAGGACCAGCAGTCCTATGCCATTTATTTTGTGAGCAAGAACTTGTCCCCTGCCGAGTTAAACTATACAGTCACTGAGAAAGAATTATTGGCGGTTGTTCATGCTATTAACAAGTTTCGTCATTACATTACAGGTTATGAAGTATTTGTACATACCGATCATTCTGCCATTAGATTCCTCATGAATAAATCCATAACTAATGGTCGAGTGACCAGGTGGCTTTTGTTATTGCAAGAATTTAATATCATTGTGCTTGACCGACCTGGTAAGGATAATGTAGTAGTTGATTTTCTTTCCCGAATAAAAAATGAGGATAATGATATCCCTGTAGATGATAGTTTCCCATACGATCACCTCTTTTCCATTTCTGTCAATACCCCATGGTTTGCAGATATGGAAAACTATCTAGCCACTAGGAAGTTACCGTCTCATTTGTCACCTCATGAAAAGTGGAAAATTATTACACAGAGTGCTAATTACTCTTGGGTTGGTCATGATCTTTTTCGCACATGTCCTGATTTGATTATTCGTAGATGTGTCTAAGAGGATAAGGTGCCTAAAATACTATGAAGTTGTCATGATGGACCATGTGGTGGCCATTTTTCTGACAAATGTACAACATATAAGGTGTTACATTCGGGTTACTATTGGCCTATCATTTTCAAAGATGTTGCCAAGTATGTGAGAAGTTGTGATAGTTTCCAAAGGATAGGCAGACCTACGTCAGCTGACGAAATGCCTTTGCGTGCCCAAGTTATGATAGAACCCTTTGAAAAATGGGCCCTCGACTTTGTGGGACCAATTTCACCCATGTCC
>ML810271.1:14530-32588 GCA_009831015.1 Picea engelmannii
CACCATCTGGCAGGGCCGACCTCTCACTCTGGGTGGGTAAACCCACCTTTAATTAATTTTGGGCCTTCCATTATAATTGTTGGGGCCGACTTCTTATTCATCACTTTGTAATTGTCCGATGACCAATCCGCAAAAGGGGATTTGGTCCTTATACAATTACTGACATGATTAATCCTCAATGGGGATTAATCCAATAACAATAATAATAATAATGACATGATTAATCCACAATGGGGATTTAATCCAATAATAATAATGACATGATTAATCCACAATGGGGATTTAATCCAATAACAAAATAATAATAAGAATGCTCTTCGCAGTTACATTATTTCAACACCCGGTAACCTGGGGTTTGAAGAGGTAAAGAATGAAAGGTCAAGAGTTAAGGTTTTCCCTCCTCGCAGGTTACCACCAGTATCAGATAATCCGGCTAATCAGCCAATAAAGAAGTGAAGTCCCTGTTGAAAACACCTTCCTGGAACAAGATGATAACAATGCAATACAATATTTGTAGGCTATAACTCAAAGGGTTAGTACTTCTTAACTATCTGATTTCAATTAATAAGCAATTTAATAGACAAGATGAAGTCAACTTTCTGCTAAATAGCCTATGTAAGATCACCAATTCATCAATGTCTACAAGAATGACTAAGCCAATAGTATTTTCAATCAATAATTGTTCAATAAATTCTTGACGTAATCAATTTAATTGCCTATTTAATAGTCAAAGGGTTGTTGCGTCAAGTATGACGTCAGCATAGGTTAGTGGCGTTAGGGTTAGTTAGGGCTTCAAAAATGAAAGTTTAAAAGATGATTTTGCACACTACAAGCTTAACGTTGGAGAAATTACCAATGCCTTAGGGTAAATGGAGTCAAAGCAAGGGCAAAAAGTCTTGGGAGGACTCAAATTTAGAGACTGGAAGGTAGGGTTCCAAGGTGTTGCAATGACAGGGCCTTAGAATCAAAACCCTAAGGGAAGGAGGCTCACTCTGGTGTTGCTTAAGCAAGGACTCGTGCTCCTTCCTCTTTCTATAAATATACTTGGCAAAACAGCTAGCTTCAAAGTACAGATTTAAGGGAGAAAGTGTTGTAGGGGCAAGGCTTTCAAACCCTAGAAGGTGAAAACCCTAGGTGTAGATTCAACTAGGCCTAGGACGTCTCCTCTTTTCAACCTATAACTTCAACGCTAGCTCAGAAAAAGGGAGAAAAAGTGTAACAACAGCTAGGCTATATCTTCCTTTTTCAATGGCTAAAACTATTTCTCAAACAAGGGGACATATAGAAATGACCTACTTGTGTGCTTGTTACCTAGGGTTTCAAGATTCAGCAATATAATAGAAAATGAAAGAAATTAAGCCTACAACCATTCACTTAAGAATTTTTGCATGAAAAATTCACTTACATGACATGAAGAAAGCATAATCAAACCCTAGTTGTAACCCTTCCTTGAGAGAAACACCATATATGCCAAGAGAAATCCTCCAAGAAGAGTTGCGCCTCACTTGAAACACCAAAAATACCAAACAAAGGCTAAACGATATTCTCTCACAAGAGAATGAGTTGTGTTATGTCCAAATGAGGGAAAAACATCCTCAATATATATCAATCCATGACCTTTAATTTACAGAATAGGTCATTAAAACAGCCGACAAGGCTGACTACAAAAATTACACTGTTTTTGCATTAACTGCCAAGAAAAAGACACAAAATGAGCAAAAGGTGGGATGTCAAGCCCTTATGAGGGAGACGTTGGCCCTTTTTGGGCTAGTCCAGCATCCAGAAGTCAGGCGTTAGCCCTTCTAGGGCTCCTCCAAGCTGCCACACGTGCCATTAATCCATCAAACAACCACACGCTCAAGGTGACGTCTAGATCTCTTGGGTGATGTCCTATCCATCAAGAGGAAAACGTTCCATCTGAAGTGGGTCATCCCCCCTAGGTCGGGCTCAGCCAAAGTGTCATGGGTGGAACGTCCTTCTTTTCTTCATGTGCAAAGGCTCATCATAACATCGTCCTGTCTCTGCCATCCCAAAAACCATATGATGGGCTCTTCAGCCCCATGGAGGTCCGAGCTAATCATCTCCCCATGTGTACCGGTCCATTGATACCTATCCGTCGAGCATGGTCCTGCATATCAAAAACTTTTCCCTCCATGGGCTCATTAGTCCTCGGGATCATAGTAATGTCAATCATATTTCATCATTAATTTCATCAAATACATGCATAAAACCCCTAGCATATCCTCTAATAGCTCAAAGATATCACACTGATCTACTATACAAAGTTGAAGAAAGAGACAAGATGACCTATTGGGCCAGTATCCATAAGAAGAAGAAAGTTTCCAAAGAACATTATTCAAGCCATGTAACATGAGGTGATATGGTCTAAGGATGTCCATACATAGTGAATACCAAGGGCAGGTATTATCCATGGGTGCCTTTGTAAGAGGCGAGTTGTACCTATCATGGATGCAGTTCTTTCCAAGCCCTTTATTGCCTTTATTCTTTCTTTATTTATTACATTTTCTTTCTTTTTTACTTCAAGGTCTGACCAGAGGACACTGCCTTGGCGTGGTGACCAGAGCTGACAGTGTTACCCACGAGTATTTTCGCAGAAATAATAAGGTTGGCTCGTGATGAGACCCCCTTTCCCTTGACCATGCAACCAAAGGTCATTGCCCTGGCGTGGTAACCAGATAATGGAAATTTCATACTGCTAGATACCTATGAACATAATGGGTCGACTCGTGATGAGACCTCCCATCCTCTTGGTTAGGTCTTGTTTTATTATTTTCTTCAGGTCCCTTTTGTTTCTTATCGAGAGGCCTTTTATTGCCTTCTCGGGGATCCCTGGGCGAGGCATCTCCATGTTTTATTTCCTATAGCTTTTACCTTTTACCAGTTGCTTTTACCTCATGGGCCTTTATCCCCTTCTTCCCATGGGACAAAGTGTAACCCCTCAAATAGGTCATCCTAATGCTCGGACTAGGGGGATGGGATGGATGTATGGGAGATAAGATGTAAAATGAGAATATGGTGGGAGCAGACGATGGATTTTCAAATCCCCCCTGGTGGCTAACCAAAACCTATGGACACAATCTTGCTAAGGCACCCCGTTAATCCCCCCAACAATGGTCAAGTGGGTTAGTATAAGATCCAAGAAGTTGTCAGAAATGTAAGGAACCTGATGCATATATCTTAAAGTTATAACGATCAAACATGACACATACCATGATACCTGGACCAATTACCTCATGGAGAAAGAGTCTTCTCTGATGCAAGTCCAAGCCGATGGTGATGGGTGTTGTTGCTGCTGATAGGACAAATATGACGAAGATGAAGAAGGATGGGCCCTCCAGGGCCATGCTCAGGTCAATTCTGCTCTCGGTACTCCATGTCTAGGACCTATGGGCCTCGAGACATGATCTCCTAGTTATCATATGAAATCGGGGATAACATCTGGCTCCAAATCGGGGACATGTTCTCACCGTAGAGCGTATGAGAACCTCAACATCTCTGGCATAAAACTGCAGACCTTCTCACACTCGAAAAGATGCATCAGCAACAAAGGCGGGGTGGTATTTCCACCCCGAAAAATATAACATGTATACATATGAAATAAAGAAATCAAAATGCATATGAGGAAACAAACTAACATGAAATGCAGATGGTAGAATACACGAAAAATGCCTACTTACCTATACTTACCTGTTGGATGGATGCTCAATGTAGTCAAACGACCAGTGTAACCAATCCAGCAATGAACCCCAATACCTGCCTTTGTGCTTCATCATAAACCAAAACAGTGATAAATCAAGCAAAAAAATGACATGGGTTAGAACATATATCATATCGTCGGAGATCTCAAGTTCTAACTCATGGAGGCGGGCGGGAGGGATAAAATCCTGCCAAGTCAATCTCTAAGGAAAGTACTCAATCCACTTCAAGAAAGGGTCATGAGGAGAGCAAGGTTCATAAAACTGACTCAAAGGGCCTGCAAACTGGCTACCAAGGGCATCCTCATGCTCTGAAGTCAAGGAAGGGATCGGCAAAGACCTAGCAGACGACTGACAAACTACCAAGGGAAAGTTGAAAAACTGGGACAACTTACTCAAACTTGCAGTATTGAACCAAACCCTGGAGTTTAGGGCTTGCCTAAGAGGAAACTCAACATAAAAAATGTACTTCCCAACTACACCTTTAATGGAAAAGCATGGTAAAGTAACAACAGGTGGCTGAAAGGAAAAGTCATGAGAAACCTTCTTTAGGCAAACGATGTCCTTACTTGTATCAAAACTTGAGCACAGTGGTGGTTGGCAATCATCTTCATGAAAAGAGTCCAAGTGCTCAGAAGGGTACTCATCAAACATCTCAAGGTAAGATTGAAAATCATCAGGAGAATAAGGTACTAGGTCATCCTTGGTTTTTTGAAAAGTACGGGTAAAAATCTCATCTCCTTGTGGCCATTGGTCGGAAGTAATCTGTTGTGACAATTGCAAGGGAAACAACCGGAAATGACTCTCAATGTCATAGATAGGATCCAGGTCATAACCAACTATATCCCACCTACGTCTCCCAACATGTATGAACTCATCAATGTTATAAATAGTGTCATTGTTTGTGTCATAACATGCAGGGTTTGAAACATTTGAAAATTCATTCTCCTCTTCCTCATTTTCTTCATCGTAAGGTAAAGCTTTATCAAAAACTAAGGGAGGAGGGTAACTTACCGTTTCTCTTTGTGCAGGGGTTTTGAGGACCTCGATGTTTTCAGCATGTGTCATTGTTTCATCCTCGTGGATTACCCCTTCTTCTTTAGTTGTGCAGCTCGGAAGATCAAATACTTTGGGGAATCCCATTCCTCCTTCATCTGAATCATGTGACAAGGTGTTATTGGAATCCTGAAATGGAACGCAACTAACCTCATCTTCTTTTTGTTGTGCATGAGAAAAGGGCTCAAGGATTGCTTCATCAGAGGGAGGGGCACACATTGATACTTCAACATTTTGCTCAGGTTCCATCTCCTCAGCCATGTCTTCAACCATCCCATTTTGAATGATGGTTTGTTTCCCTTCTTCTTGGAAAGCATCAACAAGGTTTTTATGGGAATACAAACTTTCCATACTGAAAGTACCCGAGGTGAAGAGGTCCTTTATCCCGAATAAGGAGATGTTTCGTTCAATTCCTTTATCCATGCCATAAGCTTCAGTGAGCGTTCTTGGGGCCCTTTTACTGAGGGGCAAACTTAGGTGTGCCAAGATCGCATGGGTATAGAGATGGAAAATATACTCTTCTTCAGGACAATGGCTTGCAGGAATCTGATATAGAGTGCCCTCAAACCTACTCTGGAAGTTAAAAAGAGTTCCATTCTCAGTTTTTTTCTTATGCTTGAATCTTTTTAGCAATACTGAGATGTCTTCCAAACTTATGCCCCATTCCTTGAGAAAAACTTCTTCCAGCTGGTTCATGGAGGTGATGCTAGCATCAGGGAGATTATCATACCATTTTTTAGCATTCCCGTGAAGAGTGGTGGGAAAAATTCTCATCACTACATCCTTGACATCATCATCAATAGGATGGAGCCCAAAATAAGAATAAAAATTGCTCATGTGAAATTCATCTCTTTCCCCATCGCTACCAGTGAATCTAGGGAGCCATCCTTTGGATCTCCGGGGAATTTGTCTTGGGTATCCTGGGATTCTACTCATGTCCAAAGGCTTGTAGTTCCTGGGATCCCATTGTGAATTCATTGTTGGCTTCGTCATCGATGGAGTCGCCAGATAATTTGCTTGAAACTATCAAAGAAAGCGGGGAATAATACCCTAGTGGAGTCGTCGGGTAATCTTGTAAGAGAAAAGGTCTTTGAGGCAAGGCTTACCAAAAGATTTTTCATTGAGGAAGATTGACTCAGTGTTCCCCGGCAACAGCGCCAAAATGTTATCACGCAGTTTGTATTTTTAGGTCACGGGCTAAAGGATAGAGGACAAACTGGCGTAACAGGAACCTTCCCCACCCAATGTCACCTCAATGGGGAGGTTCTTTCTGTTTAGGGAGGTTAGCCCAGGGGAGACGTCCCCGGTAACCTGGGGTTTGAAGAGGCAAAGAATGAAAGGTCAAGAGTTAAGGTTTTCCCTCCTCGCAGGTTACCACCAGTATCAGATAATCTGGCTAATCAGCCAATAAAGAAGTGAAGTCCTTGTTGAAAACACCTTCCTGGAACAAGATGATAACAATGCAATACAATATTTGCAGGCTATAACTCAAAGGGTTAGTACTTCTTAACTATCTGATTTCAATTAATAAGCAATGTAATAGACAAGATGAAGTCAATGTTCTGCTAAATAGCCTATGTAAGATCACCAATTCATCAATGTCTACAAGAATGACCAAGCCAACAGTATTTTCAATCAATAATTGTTCAATAAATGCTTGACGTCATCAATTTAATTGCCTATTTAATAGTCAAAGGGTTGTTGCGTCAAGTATGACGTCAGCATAGGTTAGTGGTGTTAGGGTTAGTTAGGGTTTCAAAAATGAAAGTTTAAAAGATAATTTTGCACACTACAAGCTCAACGTTGGAGAAATTACTAGTGCCTTAGGGTAAATGGAGTCAAAGCAAGGGCAAAAAGTCTCAGGAGGACTCAAATTTAGAGACTGGAAGGTAGGGTTCCAAGGTGTTGCAATGGCAGGGCCTTAGAATCAAAACCCTAAGGGAAGGAGGCTCACTCTGGTGTTGCTTAAGCAAGGACTCGTGCTCCTTCCTCTTTCTCTAAATATACTTGGCAAAATGGCTAGCTTCAAAGTACATATTTAAGGGAGAAAGTGTTGCAGGGGCAAGGCTTTCAAACCCTAGAAAGTGAAAACCCTAGATGTAGATTCAACTAGGCCTAGGACATCTCCTCTTTTCAACCTATAACTTCAACGCTAGCTCAGAAAAAGGGAGAAAAAGTGTAGCAACGGCTAGGCTATATATTCCTTTTTCAATGGCTAAAACTATTTCTCAAACAAGGGGACATATAGCAATGACCTACTTGTGTGGTTGCTACCTAGGGTTTCAAGATTCAGCAATATAATAGCAAATGCAAGAAATTAAGCCTACAACCATTCACTTAAGAAGTTTTGCATGAAAAATTCACTTACATGACATGAAGAAAGCATAATCAAACCCTAGTTGTAAACCTTCCTTGAGAGAAACACCATATATGCCAAGAGAAATCCTCCAAGAAGAGTTGCGCCTCACTTGAAACACCAAAAATACCAAACAAAGGCTAAAAGATAGTCTCTCACAAGAGAGTGAGTTGTGTTATGTCCAAATGAGGGAAAAACATCCTCAATATATATCAATCCATGAGCTTTAATTGACAGAATAGGTCATTAAAACAACCGACAAGGCTGACTACAAAAATTACACTGTTTTTTCATTAACTTCTAAGAAAAAGACACAAAATAAGCAAAAGGTGGGATGTCAAGCCCTTATGAGGGAGACGTTGGCCCTTTTTGGGTTAGTCCAGCATCCAAAAGTCAGACGTTAGCCCTTCTAGGGCTCCTCCAAGCTGCCACACGTGCCAATAATCCATCAAACTACCACACACTCAAGGTGACATCTAGATCTCATGGGCGACGTCCTGTCCATCAAGAGGAAAACGTTCCATCTGAAGTGGGTCATCCCCCCTAGGCCGGGCTCAGCCAAAGTGTCCCGGGTGGAACGTCCTTATTTTCTTCATGTGCAAAGGCTCATCATAACACTGTCCTGTCTCTGCCATCCCAACAACCATCTGATGGGCTCTTCAGCCCCATGGAGGTCCAAGCTAATCATCTCCCCATGTGTACCGGTCCACTGATACCTATCCGTTAGGCATGGTCATGCACATCAAAAACTTTTCCCTCCATGGGCTCATTAGTCCTCGGGATCATAGCAATTTCAATCATATTTCATCATTAATTTCATCAAATACATGCATAAAACCCCTAGCATATCCTCTAATAGCTCAAAGATATCACACTGATCTACTATACAAAGTTGAAGAAAGAGACAAGATGACCTATTGGGCCAGTATCCATAAGAAGAAGAAAGTTTCCAAAGAACATTATTCAAGCCATGTAACATGAGGTGATATGGTCTAAGGATGTCCAGACATAGTGAAGACAAAGGGTAGGTATTATCTGTGGGTGCCTTTGTAAGAGGTGAGTTGTACCTATCATGGATGCAGTTCTTTCCAAGCCCTTTATTGCCTTTATTCTTTCTTTATTTATTAATTTTTCTTTCTTTTTTACTTCAAGGTCTGACCAGAGGACACTGCCTTGGCATGGTGACCAGAGCTGATAGTGTTACCCACAAGTATTTTCGCATAAATGATAAGGTTGGCTCGTGATGAGACCCCCTTTCCCTTGGCCATGCAACCAAAGGTCATTGCCCTGGCGTGGTAACTAGATAATGGCAATGTCATACTGCTAGATACCTATGAAAATAATGGGCCGACTCATGATGAGACCTCCCATCCTCTTGGTTAGGTCTTGTTTTATTATTTTCTTCGGGTCCCTTTTGTTTCTTATCGAGAGGCCTTTTATTGCCTTCTCTGGGATCCCTGGGCGAGGCATCTCCAAGTTTTATTTCCTATAGCTTTTACCTTTTACCAGCGGCTTTTACCTCCTGGGCCTTTAGCCCCTTCTTCCCACATGACAAAGTGTAACCCCTCAAATAGGTCATCCTAATGCTCGGACTAGGGGGATGGGATGGATGTATGGGAGATAAGATGTAAAATGAGAATATGGTGGGAGCAGACGATGGCTTTTCAAATCCCCCCTGGTGGCTAACCAAAACCCATGGATACAAGCTTGCTAAGGCACCCCGTTAATCCCCCCAACAATGGTCAAGTGGGTTAGTGTAAGATCCAAGCAGTTGTCAGAAATGTAAGGAACATGATGCATATATCTGAAAGTTATAACGATCAAACATGACACATACCATGATCCCTGGACCAATTACCTCATGGAGCAAGAGTCTTCTTTGATGCAAGTCCAAGCCGATGGTGATGGATGTTGTTGCTATTGATAGGACAAATCTGATGAAGAAGAAGAAGGATGGGCCCTCCAGGGCCATGCTCATATCAATCCTACTCTCGGTACTCCATGTCTAGGACCTGTGGGCCTCGAGACATGATCTCCTAGTTATCCCATGAAATCGGGGATAACAGGGATCTTGTTTTATGTGATGGGGTTTTTATTTATGTAATTAGGGTTTTAATCAAATATTAATTGACATATTAATTAATATTTATATTAATTAAATGTTAACAATTAAATATAATTCTAATTACCCTAACCCCTCTCCCTAACTATAAATTAGACCCTACCCTTTGTATTTTGTAACACACACTCACCCTCTCATCTCCCTTCTTGGTGTGGCTACCTCAGTGACACTTCTCCCTCTTTTGGTGCAGTCTCTTTTTGTTTATCGGTTTCAGTTATGAGTTTGTGTTGGCTGGAAGCTCCTCCTT
Source organism: Picea engelmannii (assembly GCA_009831015.1). NCBI lineage: Eukaryota > Viridiplantae > Streptophyta > Pinopsida > Pinales > Pinaceae > Picea > Picea engelmannii. The sequence goes on from ML810271.1 coordinate 24,028, forward strand.
AGTACCCGTTGGAGTATAGGGTGCATGCGGCCCCTCCTTCCTCAATTGTCGGACCTGTCTATTGTGCAGAGGAGCCATCTCCTTGGTTAACGGACCTACTCATTAGAGCTATAGTTGAGTATGAGAGCCACAACTCCCTTTCTTTGACTGTCAAGTCTGTTTTAGCAACCGCAGACTCTCCTCCTAATGTCGCATGTTTAAATTGAGGTTCTTATGGAGGGTTAGCAAACTTGTTGTCCATTTTTCTCAGATCCAAGTTTGATTTCCAGATCTATGGAGGGTTTGAATTTTGAGTTTCAGATCTAAGTTTGTTGTCCTATCTATGAAGGGTTTGACTTTTGAGTTTCAGATCTGATTTTTTTGTCCTATCTATGAAGGGTTTGACTTTTGAGTTTCAGTTCTGAGTTTGTTGTCCTATCTATGAACGGTTTGACTTTTGAGTTTTAGATCTGAGTTTGTTGTCCTATCTATGAGGGGTTTGACTTTTGAGTTTCAGATCTAAGTTTGATGTCCTATCTATGGAGGGTTTTGACACTTGTTTTCATATCTGAGTTTGTAGCCACTAGATCTGAGTTATGGAGCCACTTGTTTTCAGATCTCAATTTGTAGCCACTTATATTTTCAGATTTGAGTTTGTGGCCATTTATATTTTCAGATCTGAGTTTGCTTGCTTATGGAGCCACTTGTACTTCCAAATCTGAGATTGTTTGCTTATGGAGCCTCTTGTATCTCCAGATATGAGTCTGTGTTTGCTTAATGGAGGGTTTGACACTTATATTCTAGATCTGAGGGTTTTCTTGTGAATTTGATTTCCTTGCTATGTTATCATTGTTTATTGGAGATTTTCCATTGGGGTTATTTTCTTTTATGAGTTTGGTTTATTGTTTTTTCCATTGGGGTTTTACTATCCATAGCAAAATTGTCCCACAGTTCTTTTGACAGAGATCAAACCCTAGAGGTTTGATCTATGAACCTAAACTTCATCTGAGCATACTTACAGAGGCCTACATCTACATGTGACATATACACCTCTCATTTGATTCTGGAGGTAAGATAGTTTATTTTGTACTCAGAAATATCATTTGTTTTAGATTTGTTTATCTTCCATGTTGATCTAGTTGATAGAAATTTTTAAAAGTACATTGTTTTTCTATTTTCCCTATTTCTAACAGGTTTGTCAAGCTAGCAAAGGGTTGTACCTTACCTTGTGGGAAGAAGGGGCTAAAGGCCTAGAGGGTAAAATTAGTTGGCAAAAGATAAAATCCAAAAGAACAAAACCTTCAGATGCTTCACCCAGGGATCCCCGAGAAAGCAATAAAAGGCTTCTCATCAAGAAACAGAGGGACCCGTAAAAAATAATAAAATCAAGACCTAGTTGGAGGATAGGGGGTCTCATCATGAGCCAACCTATTAGGTCCATGGGAATGTAATGGTATGACACTACCATTGATCTGGTAACCACGCCAGGGTAGTGGCTCTTGGTGGCATAGCCAAGAGAAAGGGGGTCTTATCACGAGCCAGCCTTCTCATTTCCGTGAAATGCTTGTGGGTAACATTGTCACCACTAGTCACCACGCCAGGGTAGTGTCCCCTAACTAGTCTATTGAAAGAAAAAAAAATAAGATAAAAATATAAAAGGCATGAATGGGCTTGGAAACATTTGCATCCATGACAAGGTGCAACTCACCCTCTTCAGAGGCACCCACAGGTAAGCCATGCATTCTCCTGTCATCACTGCACCCATTGCTCATACATCCATTACCACCTCACCCACTTACATGGCCTGGATTTGTCTTCACCCGAAAACATCCCACATCCAATGAGCACTAGCCCAATAGGACATCCTAGCGTCCCCTCCAAACTTGGCTTGTATAATAGAATAACGTCTTTGAGCACTTGTCTGTGAAAGGGAGTTTCATACACATGTTTAAATAACTTGATTATTATATGTGATTGGCATTGCTATGATCCCTGTGACTTATGAGCCCATGCAGGGTGTACTTCTTTTTGTTGCAGGGCCACACCCAACAGACAGGTACACATGGGGAGATGATTAGTTCGGACCTCCATAGGGTTAAAATCCCACCAGATGGATGTTGAGACCCCAGCCAGGGGTAGAGACAAATCAAAGGTTTGCACCGGAGAGAGAGGAGGACGTTCCACCAGAGACAACCCGATAGGCCTGGACCCAGGGGGTATTGCCCTTCTCACTATGATGTAGGCCTTGGAAGGCCCATGAAATCACCCATGTGACCCATTACTTCACCCAGCGTTTTGGACACTTTGGAGGAATTTGTGTGCCAAGTGGCACGTGTGGTTTGATCCAGAGGCCCAAGGGGACCTAACGTTTTGCTCCTAGAGGCCAACGTTGCCCTAAAAAGGCCTAACATCACGCTAAAAGGGAATGATGTCACCTTTTCTGCTTGATTTAGGGTTTTATTATGTCATTTAATGTAAAAAAACTAGATATTACATGTAACTGGCCATGTCGGCCTTTTTGACCTAATTCTGGTCATTGATATTGTATAAATAAGGGTTTTTACCTTTGTATTTTTCATGATATTTCACTCACACTTAATGAGGTCTGAAATGTGTGCCCTACTTAAGGTTTATTGGCTGAAATTTTAGGCGCACTTGTTGAACGAGGCTAATTTTGGACTATTATGGAAATTATCTTGGTGGAAGTGTTCAACTAGGGTTTTTGCCTGATGATTCTTAATGAATGTAAGTAAGATTTTATTCAATTCTTCTTAATTGGATGGTTATGGTTATGTTTATCTTGAATTTACATTGAGATTATGAAATTGTTAAATTAAAACCCTAGGAATCCAAGCACATGTTATTGTCCTTGCTTTAAGAGCTTTTACCTACTAGATTTAGCCAAGAAGCCGATTTTTCTTGAAGCTTTTGCTAGAAGCCTTGCCATTGCAACACCCTAGCACTTTTGCTTCATATTAGCTGTCATTTTCTTTATCTTTGAGTTAAAGAAGGAGAAAAATTGCTAAGGCCTAGGGTTACCTACACCTTAGTAGCAATTTTCCCCTAGGGTTTGGTAGTTGAAGCCTTGGCTTACCAACACTTCAACTACTAATCTCTCTTGTCTTTGGCTCTCCTACTATCATCATTTTCCTTCAACATTTGTTTCCACCTAATAGACTCCATTTTCCCTAAAAACACTAATCTAAGACTTCCTATTGAGTGATTGACCAAAACAACCATCAAAACCTACACCTTAATCTTTCTACTAACCACTTCTAACAATAGAATAGCCTAACCTACTAAATTTATTGTTGTTGTTACTAAAGAAATCTACAACCACATTTTTCAGCATTAGAAGCATCCAAAAGCAAGTGGTAGAGCTGATTTTACATTGCCTTCTTTGCTTCTGACAAATACTAGCATTTTGCCAAGTTTATGTTATCATTTTTTGTCATTATTGAAGTTTTATTGAGGCATAATTGTGAAGCTATTTCCATATATACATTGGTGCTATAAATTTATGTTTACTTCACATTCATATCAGCCATTGCTTTTATTGATAAAGGCTGAGGTTTTATGAAGTACTAATGGCAAGTTGTACTTGCAAAATATATAGTTTCTTGTCGCTTTGTTCTCGGCAGGTACAATCTTGATATTTCATCACTTCATTAGTTAAAACCCCAAGACTTTCTGATCAGTGGTGACTTGTGAGAGGGGACCTTTTAATAGATACCTTAACTTTGCCTTCTCAAACCCCCAGGCCATCGGGGACGTATCCCCTGGGCCTTCAACCCTAAATAGAAAGAGACATCCTATTGAGGTGACAGTGATAGGATAACCTCAAGTTACGCCAATTTTCTCTCTATTACCCTTTCCTTTGATCAAAGTACAAATTGTGTGATAACATGAATCATTGTTGTGGAATGTGTTAGCTTAAATATTAAAAAGTTTGTGATGGGTTTCATTTAATGATACCATGATCTCATGGATGACTTTGTACATTAAATTGAAAAAAAATTAATGGTAAGTGTTACCTCATGGGTTTCTACTTGATGTAAAAATCCCAAACGATGAATGTGCAACCCAAAGGGTGATTTAGATAAGTTACCCACTAATACCTCTGTAGCTTTATCTTTCTCTCTTTAGACCAACTTTGTTTTAGTTCAAGGGGAATCCTTAAGGGAATTTAAGTCAATATATTATGAAACCAGAGGGAAGTAAAGGGCTAAGGGCAAATATGGTCTAAGGTTTACCGATGATAAATTGATATTTCAGATTTGCATTCACTTAATTAACCTATTTGAAAGGTACAAAACAACAAGATAACTTGGTTAATTTAGCAAATCCAAGTGAAATAAAGTGTTGGAAATTATGGATTTGAGTTCAGAAATTTTATTAATTGGCTTGAATAGCAATCTGGAATGTAGTTTTTACTGCTATAAATTTTGTGATTGCAAAACAAACATAAATTTTATGATTTTTCATAGATTTTGGGTGGTTGAAATGAAAAAATCAATGCCTTATTTTTTATATTGCGTTACAGATTTGTATTCAGAAATTTTATCAATTGGCTTGAATAAGAATCTGGAATGTAGTTTTTACTGCTATAAATTTTCAGATTGCAAAACAGACATAAATTTTAAGACTTTTCATAGATTTTGGATGGTTGAAACTGAAAAAACCAAAGCTACCAGAACCGAACTGGTCGACCCCAAAAACTGGAACCGAACCGGAACCGAAAAAAAACCTGATCAAAAAACCGGTCAGTAAAAGTACATAAAATATTCAAATTTTGAAAACCAAATACATATTCATGTGCATCCATTTGAATCCAAACCATTATACACAAATTTGCAAAGTTTCTCATATATATTCATGTGCATCCATGTGAATCCAAACCATTATATGCAAATTTGCAAAGTTTCTCGTATATATATAACAAGTAATAGTGTATAAAACCAAAATAGCACTAAGAGTAAGTGCACTCCATGAGTCCATAGTCATATGAATATCTGAATCAAAATACATCATCAAAAAGGCTCTAAATGGCCTATAAAGTCCAAAAATAACTCTATAGAGTAGATACTAGAGAGCCAGAGACTACACAATCTAATAATATGAATCTCCATACTGAAAGGAAGACTCAGAGGACTGAGAGTCTAACTCAGAGTCATCATCTACATTCTCAACATGAGTAGACTCAACAAGGGGATTCTAAGCCTGGCTTGATTCCCTTGGTCTAGAAGGCAAAGATACAGGTGCAACATCGGTGCACACATTCTCTTGATGTGGCTCGGGATCCAAATCCATCCAAGAAATATCTTCATGGTCAAAATTTGTTGGTTGAGTCTCCACAACCCAATCTGATGAGGGATCAACATCATCCAAGAATATGTTGTTAGATTAAGGGTTCTTGTTCATCAATTGGTTGCGCCTCAACCTAAGGTTATACTGAACAAATACCATATCATTCAACCGTTTTTGCTCTAAACGGATTCTCTTCTTGGTGTGTATACGCTCAAAATCAATCCAGTTGCGTTCACACCCAGAAGCACTGCATGTCTAGCTCAATATACGAACTGCAAATTTCTGCAATTCATGGCACTGGCTACCAAATTGCTACCACCAATAAGCTGCATATAAAGAAAAAAAATATTTAGCAAAAGATTTTGAAAGTTTGATTTATTTTTTGCCATGAATAATATAATTGAAACTTTGAAAGACTTTACAATTACGTGCCTAGTGGATCTCTTGCTCTACTTCGAACAGCCATAGCCATGCCAAAGGTACCAATACTCTCATTGAAATGTAAGAGTTTGTTGTGTATCTCATCTTGTTTGTTGGAATCAGGGGCCATGCGATCAATGCATTTGTATAATCCTTCTTTTACCTCCCAGTCTACTTCAAAATATTTTGTGTAATGGTACCTTTCAAAGAGTTAAAACTTAAGAGTCAATGAGTTTGAACTTTGAAACATTAGCTAAAGTTTAAACATTTGCCAATTAAAATTTAATAATATCTCTTAAAAACTTTGAAATTACTTACTACCTACCTGGGATTCAAGTAATATCCTGCAGCATGTAAAGGCCGATGGAGTTGTTTATTCCATCTTTCATCAATGATTCTCCACAAAGGAAGATACTTTTGCCTTTTACCCTAATATGCTTCTTTTATTGCCTCCTTAGCCTGATCCATGGCCTCATAAACAAAACCCATGGTTGGTTTATCACCATCCACCATTCTCAAGACTTTCACAAGAGGCGCACTAAATAACACTATCTCCTCTGCCCTTTTCCAAAATTCTTTCTCATACACTTTTTCAACAATTTATTTGCCTTCGGCCTTCTTGCTCCATTGAGATGCATTCCACTCATCACAAGAGAACATCTTCCTCAGGTTTTCTTTTTGGTCAATCATGGATTGCAACGTAAGAAAATTCGTTGCAAAATGTGTGATAGCTGACCTAACAAGCTCTCTTCCATTAGTGTTTTTTCTCGTAAGGTTCAAAACCCATGAGTGGTTGTAAATGTACCTTGTTATGATTTTACCTTGTTCCACTGTTTTTTTCACCCATTCAATTTTCCCAATATCCTCAAGCATGAGGTCCAAACAATGGACTGCACAAGGAATCTGTAACGCACATTTTTCTGTTACGAAGGCTTAATCGCTCTTCAATAAAACTATAACACCACTTTGTACATAGTTCATACCGGCATTATAGTAATAACATGCATTTAATCAAGAAATACAATTAAACTCAGAGTAAACATAAGATTTACTGCTATAATTAACAATCAATAGCATTAACATTAAATTGATATACACAATGAAATACATAAATAACACCATCTGATACTCATCTTTGAAACAGTGGTAGATTCCACCAACCACGTGCACGCCTTCCACAAACCTCCCAGCCTTAGACCGCATTGCTCATCAGCTCAGCAGTGGGTCACCCCCGAGCTGGGACTAAGCTCCACCCCAAGGCAAGGAATCCTAGGCTAGGCTGAGGTTACAGGGAAAACATCACAGAAAAACCGAAAGGATTCTTCCCAAGATGCCATCTTACGCCCACTACTACCAGACTCTCATTCTCCACATGTCTGTTCCGCACGAGAGTATACACCTTCACAAGCACAGTCCATCGGTGCTAACCTCCCTCTCTGGGTCTTGGCAACAGGTCGGATCAGGAAATCTGAGAGCCCGAAGCTGGTGCTAGACACTCTCTGGAAGAAACCACTTCCCAGCAAACTCTCTCACCTGGAGAGAATTGCTCACAGGCCTGACAACCTGCCTCTTTCAACAACAGTCACCTCCCTCACCTGGAGAGAGTTCATACACAGGCTCAATCATAACTTGCACTAGCTAGCAAGCCACACACAGTCCAGCTCTGTGTGGCCACAACTGCCAACTGGAGAAACAAACACGGGCTTCCCAAATAGGCTTAGCAATGGCGCAAAGTCTCACAGTGTTGGTTCTCAGGGACGTGTGACAAACAATCCATGCAGGGAATGACATAGGTTCCACGGTTCATAATGGAGAGGGTGAAACCGGCCCTTTCAGAAATGAACACTGACTTCTCAGCTCATAGGGAAGCACGAGGGTTCTCTGCAGAGCTCAGTTTGGTCATACTGCTCCGAGCTCTGTACACGCTCAGGCAGTCGGATGGAATGGGCGAGGAACCCCTCTTATGGCTCATCTCGGCCATTTTATTCGCATGCAATAGGGTTGACACTTGTCACCCATGGAACTGCATGTGTTCCATCAGCATGCATTCCTCCCCATTTGGCAGTCCCTCGTCCTTCCCCAAGAACTTAGGATAAAACATCACATTCAACATAATTCACGTGCCTTTTTGGAATAATAATAAAATATTATTCCCAAGGACTTAAGCCCCTAGGCTTAGCCCCTAAGCTCAACACTTAGCCCCTCTTCCCATCTTCCAGCCCCTAATTCCTTTCCCACTCTGTGGAAGCTCAGTCCCCCATCACTCATTCATCGTGGTCAGTCTACACGCGATGGTGTTTATATTTTATTAATGTGTTGCATACATACAAATACAAAATCAGGCCCTTAGCCTACAGCCCCTCTGGCCTAACAATCACATAAGTCCACAGGCTTATACAAACTTGGCTCACCAGCCTACAACACATATTTACAATTTATTTCATAAACCAAATTTACAAAGGGCTTGGTCTTGGGGACACTATAGAGTCCACCAAATGGTACGATGCTTCTCCTCTAACATCCTTCCAGCTGCAACATAATTTGCGGCATTATCTGTGATAACATGTACAACATTCTGCACCCCCACCTCCTCAACTACTTCATCCAAAAGACGAAATAGTAAATTTGCATCTTTCACTTGATCAGATGCATCCACTGATTTAAGGAACATAGTTCCTTTAGGGAAAGCAATAAGGAAGTTTAGAATGGTGCGGTGATCCGGGGCAGGATCTTTTATGATTATGGTTGAGTTTTAACTTGCATGAATAATTTAACCATTTGAGAAATTAACGAAAGAATGAGGAAAGAAGAGGATTATATCAGTCAAATACACATATGCAGATCTGAAAACAGTA
>ML810271.1:36180-108181 GCA_009831015.1 Picea engelmannii
CTACGTCTCCGGGCCTTTTTCCTGTGGGGGAGGCTTCTTTATTTCTGCTCAAGTGCTCAAAATTACATCTCAGCAATGCCCAAAGGCTACAAGACTGATCTGGTCTTATTGACACAGATCTCTAGAACCCAATGCAAGAAACGGCAAGCAGATCTGATGCTCCAAGCTCCCAGAAACGATCCGACAGCGTTTCCACCTCAAGGGCTTCCCTGCAACAAACTGACTTTGGCTTGGCTCTCCAACAGCATAACTCTGCAAATCTGACTGTCCCATTGGCCTTAACAGGCCTGGTTTATATAGGAATGGAGTTGGTTTCTCATCCCCAACTTCCTCCAAAAATCTGGCCTCCAAAAAAGCCCAATATCCCCCAAAAATGGAGAAAATCTGCTAAATATAGGCCTTTTAAATGAAAAATAACCAAATTTTGTTATAAACCCACTTTTATAATGTTTATTGTTGAAATTCGGGCGCAGCCCCCTATCGTTTTGCTCTTGGTCGTATGGGCGCGCGGCCATGTGGCCAAGCGCACCACCTGCGCTAACCCCCGTGTCGAATTGGCCCCTGGTCATCTGGCTATTTGTATGGGACCGCGTGCTCCAACTTTAACACATACCCCGCGCCCATACCGGTTCAGCTCTGGGTTTTATTGCTAAACCATAGGCCCACGTCCTAACCTTTCCCCGCGCCCGTTGGTCGTGCTCCGGATTCCGTCGGGTGGTTGGTTCCGTTATAACAATTCGCCGTTGGTTACGGGTAGGAACATATGTGGCGAGGGCTGGGGCTAGGCCCCGGCCCATTTGCCGCCCGTTTGGAACTTTCACAAAGTTTAAATAGTAATTGCACTGTATTGTTAACAAGACCCACCACCGGAGCGACGGTTAGCCCAGCCTCGCCGGTACTCTGCCACCCGGGAGGTCGTGTGTTCGACCCCGGTCCAAGCCAACCAAATTTTTACATATGAACCGGACCAATAAACCAATCATACAGCGCCACGTGGCACCCTGTAAGTGGGCCACGTGGCATTTTTAAACCAACCATATTCTGACACACGTCAGTCACTGATTGGACCACGTCTGCTGCCACATCGGATGCCGTACTGACACCTGTCACCCTGTCGTGATGCCACGTCATTTTGTCGTACTGCCACGCATCATCCCACGTGTCTGCCACGTCAGCGTGCCACGTCACTGGTTGACGTCAGCGTGCCACGTGTCACCCTGTGAGTGGTGACACGTGTCACCTCCGTACAGGTCAAATCACACAACGAAAATGCTAAAATCACCTGACACGTGTCGCGTCCTGGTGATGCCACGTGTCCTCCGTACGGACCTGCCACGTGTCGCATCCCCAAGCTGCCACGTGTCGTCATCTCCATCTGCCATGTGTCGCCTTCTGGTTGGCCCACGTCAGCTGTACGGACCTGTCACGTCATATGTACGGACTGACACGTGTCTGTACGGACTGTACGGACAGGTACAGTCAGCATCCAAAATTTTCCCTGTTTGGCTTTTCGGACAGAACGCGATATCTTCCTCATACGGACTCCGTTTGCGATAAAAATTATACCACCGGAATCAGGAAGACGAGACGGACGCAATGGCACAGGTTTCGTCTGATTCCGAGCACTTTCATTTTTGAGCATTTTTCAAGCCCTATCAGGCTTCTGGATCTGTTTTCAGATCATGCGGGATCGTTGATCAATCCATCCATCAGAAATGATTGTGCAACATGTTTTAGACCATGACTCCTTGAACTCTGTGAGGTATTCCTTTACTCTTTCAACTTCATTTTTTAACAGATTCCCCCTAATATCCTCATAACTAGGTCTCTTGAAGCCCGATCCACATGAACCTACACCATCCAACATAGGTTGATAATAAACAGACCTTGCAGCATTGAAAGCTATGTCTGCATCATACCACCACCTAGAAATGCATTCCCAAATGACCTCTTTTTCCATCTTCTTCCATTTGGTATCAATAGTGGGTTGAGAACCAGGGGTAGTGCGGGGTAAAAAAATGATTCAAGGTTACCACGAGGCCTTTTGGATCCTGATGCACCAGCAACACTTCCACCAACATGTTCTACTTCTTCCCTAGGATTGGTATAAGGATCACGCCCTGGGATTGGGAAAGCAGAGGATTCCTCAAAACTAGGCATTCTATCTTGAGGGTCACTATCAAATCTAGTTCTACCACTACTTCTCCCCACCTCTTTTCGAACCTTCTTATTCTTGGCTTTATCTGCTTGAAAGCCTTCAAGAAGGCCCATCATCTCAGCTTTTAGTTCATCGGAAACTTTCAAGCATGGTTTTATATTCCCCCTTGCATTGGCTAGATGTTGTTTGATCCTATGAATACCTCCCCCACCAACCTCCTTTTGGGAATAATTACAAACCATTACCCCATCAATCAATTGGCAATGAAGCCATGCTGGATCCTTCTTTTCTTTAGGAGCCATGGAAACAAATAAAAACCCTATGTGTTTTTAATTGCTAGAGCCTAGGAGAAAACAACAATACTTTTTTTGGAGAAAAAAACAACAATTTTAAGGGGAGTAAGTACATAGTTTACATACCTTGAAAACAAGCTCCAAATCTTCCCAAGAAATAAGCTCCAAATCTGTCCAAGAAATATGCTCCAAAACAACTCCAAATATGCTCCCAAATTCGGAAAAATAACTCTCCAAATCAACTTCAAGAAAAGAGGCAAAATAACTCTCCAAATTAGCCCAACAATCACCTCTCCAAAGCAGCCTAGCGACCTCTCCAACTCAACCCTTCAATCAGCTCTCTAAACTCAAGGAAAACCCTTAGCTCAAAAACTCAAGAGAAGCCAAATGAGTAGTGTGAGTGAAAGAGAGGGGGTGGGGTTGGCTTTATAGCTTCATTAGGGGATATAGACAATTCTAGAAGCTTCCCATGCATGCCCCTAACCCTAACTTTAAAAAAAAAATCAAATTTCCCCTCACTTTTCTGGCCGTGGGCGTCTTTGCCAAAAAAACTCAGTTTCGTACGGAACCGGCCGGTTCAGGCAAAGAAAAACCAATTCTGTATGGAACCGGTCAAAAGCGGTTCCAGTGGGCGGTTCGGACCGGTCTGGGCTTGGAACCGGTTGGACTGGTCGGTTTTACCGGTTCCGGTTCGGTTCTTGTAACATTGGAAAAAACAATGGTTTGTTTTTTATATTGTGCTAAAGATTTAAATTCAGAAATTATATTAATTGGCTTGAATAGCAATATGTAATGTAGTTTTTATTGTGATAAATTTTTAGATTGCAAAACAGAGATAAATTTTATGATTTTTCATAGATTTTGGGTGGTTGAAATGGAAAAATCGATGCCTTATTTTTTTATATTGTGCTATGGGGTCTAATGGGCTTCTAACAGGGTTGTTCCGAAAAAGATTTAGGGACAAACTAAGCTACAAAATGCATGCTACAACAATCCTAATTTCGTTGTTAAATGTCACAAAGTTTGCAAGAGGAAAAGGTCTCTAGGGGATCCACTTTCAAGACAAATCCAAGGGTGACTTTATTAAGATAATTTAATTAATGCAATAACTCCTAATATATCAAATGCATGTAGTTTCGTTTTTCGTAATAAAGAAGCAATGAAATTAAAGAGTAGGAACTATCACACCTAACACTTCCAATGCAGCAAAGTTGCTCCTCTATGGATGCTTGAATTAGCTTTGACATTCACAAATCTACAATATTAGTCATCACATGTGTACCAAGAAAATCACCTCACATCAACAAGATAGTTGCACTATTCTAAAGAGGTTATATAAGAAACAAGAAAAATTTGTTTTTCAAAGTTATGAGTACTTTCAACAACAATTACAAGTGGAGGAACCTCCAATTTATAGAGTTTGGGCTCAACAAACTCCACAAGAAAATAATAGTATCCCCTAATCCTAGATCTATTCTAAGAAAGTATAAACTACTAATATCCTCGAATCAACTTGAGAGGACAAGTTAACAGATGATATAATATGGCGGACTAATGCCACATGTACAATTTCCAAGCCATGGAAGGCTCAATAAGGTGGATGCCTCCTCAAATCAAGTAGAAGATGAAGTCAAATACATGAACAAGACCCTCCCAAATAAGATCGATCCATTAGGTGAATAACAACCATGCAAAAAATAGATAAAACAACTAGGTAGTAGCCTCAACCACCATATGTGTGAGACATACGAGTAGGAGGGTTGTCCCTTTAAAATCCTCCAATGTGTAACTACATAGTGCTAACAAATGCATGAAGGTGGCACATGTAGTCTCCAAAGCAATCATCTCAACCCAAAACCGTGAAACATGTGAAATATCCATCCAATGTGGCACATGTGGGCTCAAAAAGGGTGTGGCCCCTATCCCAAGGGAAACCACCTCATCAAATCAAGTAATATGAGATGGATCTAATGAAGAAGAGGTCAACTAGTAATAAAGTATCACCATGAAGCATGTGCCAAGTCAAATCAAGTCAACCTACCATCTAAGATCAAGGGGATGACTCATATATATGCAAGATAGTGCCTTGACATGTGTGCACTAGGGTAGTTCTCAACAAAGATAGTGCAATCCTCCATCAAATAATGCATCCCCCACATGATAGTAGACCAATGAAGCAAAGCACTCAACTTATGAAGCCACATGTGGTAAAAAGGGGAGGTTGACCCACCTCAACATAATAATCTCAACAAGAAAACATGTATTAGGAGGAGAGCACTCCATAGAAAACCATAGCACGAGCACCAAATACTAAGATATAACCATCAAAACCACATCAATAGCCAGGGAACTTTCACTAGGAGGTATAACATCGTTGAACCCATCAATGATAATCCACAAATCATAGTAAATTGGGTCATATCATAAGCATCCATTGATAAATAACAAGCATCAAAATATACCATCATTAGGACTAGAATACATCCATTTTGTTGGGAGACATTACCATCTGGGCAAAACATATGATCAACTTCATCCTACCAGGTCTCACTAGCAAGTAATCAATCAAAGTATTCATATCATGTAGCAACTGTAGCATCACATCATTGGAAAGGCATCGAGTTGTCACTAGTATTCTTATTGAAAAATTTGGGATATGAACATAAATCTCCGCACTCTCCACTTTCGTATAGACATCGCAACATTGGCCATTGGGAAGTGGTTAGTAATAGAATTACCATAAGGGTAATTCTAGGAAAAATGTGTGGATCCATAAAATATCCTTGTGTATTCTCAAATGACCAATATATATCAATCATTATTTGTTAAGCACAATTGAATATCTCATCATATAGTATGAAGGGTAACAACTAGCTTCAACATGGGGACATGTGCTTTAGAGGAGAGTATATGGTAACTCCAGAATATCGAACAAATTCAAGTACAACTCAATATGGAAAAGATAAGATTCACATAATAGGGGAGAATGGCACCTTGGTCCATCATAAAATATAGTCAAAGCAATACAAAATACATGAAAACTACTACATGAAGTCAAAAACAGCTCTAAAACAAGACATGTGCTAATATGTCAAAGAGTACATGGAAAGAAATAACTATCCTAAGCTATTTTTCACATGCGCTTAATCATTTCTACTTCTACAAAGCTATTATGACATCAATTTCCATCATAGTAGTAGTGTTTTCAAATTTACCCATTCATGGGCAGCTGCAACATTTCTCCATTCAGATGGCTAGGTTAGAAAGAGTTTGTGCTAGTTGTAGTTTCAATCCTGTAAGGTCCAAGCAATAATGTGTTGAATTTACCATGCTTCCTTGGCTTTTAACTTCTCTTATCTCACATCAAGACTGTTATCGCACAGTTTGTAGATAAGATAATAGATGGATGAAAGGAGGTCAAACTGGTGTAACTTGAACCAATCCCACCACTATCACCTCAATGGGAAAGTTATTTCTGTTTAGGGAGGTAAGGCCCAGGGGAGACGTCCCCAAGGACCTAGGGTTTTGAGAAGGAAAAAGGGCTTATAAGGCTAAGTGATAATATTCCCCCTCACAAGTCACCACCGATCAGAAGGTCCGGCTTAATAGCCAATAAAGATAAGAGTAACCAAAAGTGTACCTGCCCGAGACAAAGCAACAGAGAAACTATACATATGCAAGCTTACTTGTTGGTTAGTATTTCATATAATCAATGACTTTTTTATAATAGGCAATTGAGCAAATAATATTGATGAAGTAAATCAATGTTTATACAATAGCAATGATTACACACTATCACTTCACAATAAATGTTAATTAAGCTTCACAATAAACAATGGAAATTTATCATCAATGTAACAATACTTGAAGCAATGCTTTAGCTAATCATTCAATTGTTTTAAAGACAAATAGAATGTTGCAATGAATATGTTTATAGCACAAGTAAAAGATAGCAGCAATATGGTTAGTAAGATTAGTCTAGGCTAGGGTTAGAAAGGTTAGTAATTGCTCAAAGTGTTTGTTTGTTTGAAGTGTGATCAAGCCACTCAAGAAATAAGGTCTTAGATTAGTGCGTTACTAGGGCATATGGAGTCAAAAGGGGCTGCAAAGGTTGAAGGACTGAAATGATAATGAAATACCAAAGACAAGAGGGTTAAATGTTAAGGTATTGCTAAAGCAAGGCCTCAACAATGAAACCCTAGGGGAGAGAGGCTTATTAAGGTGTAGAAACCCTAGGCCTTAGTGCTCTCTCCTCCTTCTTGAGCTTAATGGAAATAATAAAAATGTCTAGCTTGAATAATAATTGATAAAGTCTAAGACAAGAGAGTTTGTAAGTGATGTGTTGCTAAAGCAAGGCTTCACTAGACAAACCCTAGGGGAAAACGACTCACCAAGGTGTAGAAACCTTAGACCTTGGTGTGTTTTTCTCCTTCTTAGCTCAACCATAAGGATAAAAACAGCTAGGCTAGAAGAAAAGGATAGAGTGTTGCTATGGAAAGGCTCTATCTTGCTTCAGAAAATCAAATGGCTCAAAATCTTGGTAGGGACATGAGACAAGGACATTAACTAGTGCTTGTCACCTAGGGTTTGATTCAGCAAATTATAATAACAAATGCAAGTAAAATAAACCATAACCATTCAATCAAGAAGTGTTGTAGAAATTTTCTTACATAAAACAAGAAATCATATAGAAAAACCCTAGTTGTAATACCTTCCACCAAGAGAAATGCCAAAAATGACAAGAAAAGTCTTCCTTCAACAAGTGGGCCTCAAAATTTCAGCTAATAACCCTAATAAGGGTGCAAATTTCAGACTTCACTAATGTGTCAGTGAAAGATGATGAAAATATGAAGGTAAAAACCCTCAATATATAGCATACCAATGACCTTTATTAAAAATTAGGTCATCAAAAGGCCCACAAGGCCAAAATACCAAAATCATATTGTTTTACATTAAATGTCTTAAATTAAAACCTAATCAAGCAAAATGTGAGACGTCATCCCTTTTCTAGGGTGACGTTAGCCTTTCTATGGAAAATGCAGCCTCCTGGAGAAAAATGTTAGCCGTCCTTGGGCTTCTCCAACCTACCACACGTGCCACACTGCCATGACTATCTCCCAAAACGTCCATGAAGCTGGATGATGTCATGAGCCTCCTGGGTGACGTCATGGGCCTTCCAAGGCCAACATTCCAATGAAGAGGGAACAATCCCCCTAGGCAAGGCTCTGTCAGGGTACCTCTATGGAACATCCTCCTCTTCTCAAGTGAAAACCCCTGTGTCTTGTCTCTGCCCCCTGTTGGGGTCTCAACATCCACCTGGTGGGTTGTTCAACCCCCATGGAGGTCCGAACTAATCATCTCCCCATGTGTACCTATCCAATGTGGTACCTATCCATCGGGCATGATCCTACACATCAACAGTTACGCCCTCCATGGGATCATAAATCACAAGGATCATAGGAATGCCAATCACATCTCATCATCAATATTACTAAACGTGTGCATAAAACCCCTATTACCCCAGTTAAGCACTCAAAGACATTATACAAGTCTGCAATACAAGTTTGGGGAAAGTGACAGTGCATCTTATTGGGATAATGTCCATTGGAAAAGGGATGTTTTCAGAAGAGATTAAATCCAAGTCATGTAAATGGGTGAGGTGGATAAGGGATGTTCTGACAAGGGGTGCAGTGAAAGCAGGGAAATGCAGGGCTTACCTGTGGGTGCCTTTGTAGAAGGCGAGTTGCACCTGTCCTGGATGCAATTGTTTCCAAGCCCATTCATGCCTTTTATTCTTTATTCTTTATTTATTTTTTCTTTGAGGAGGCTAATCAGGGGACACTTCCCTGGCATGGTGACCAGTGGTGGCAGTGTTACCCACAAATACTTTCACAAAAATGAGAAGGATGGCTCGTGATGAGACCCCGTTTCTCTTGGCCATGCAACCAAGAGCCACTACCCTGGTGTGGTAACCAACTGCTAGTAGTGTCATACAGATAGGTATCCATGGACCTAATAGGTTGGCTCGTGATGAGACCCCCTATCCTCTGACTAGGTCTTGTTTTATTATTTTTTATAAGTCCCTCTTGTTTCTTGCTGAGAAGCCTTTTATTTCTTTCTCGGGAATCCCTGGGTGAAGCATCTCGAGGTTTTATTTTTAGGCTTTTATCTTTTTCCAGCTTGCTTTTACCTTCTGGGCCTTTAGCCCCTTCTTCCCACAAGGCAAGGTGCAACCCTTAAATGATTGACCAACCCAATGCTCGGACAAATGTAATGGGGTGGATGAGCGGGAAACAAGATGAAAAAGTGGTAATATGACGGGAGAGAATGATGACTTTTCATAAATCCCCCCAGTGGCAAACCAAAACCTATGGGCACAGAATTACTAGGGCATCTTGTCATTCCCCCAAGACATGGTCAAGTGGACAAGTATAAGATCCAATCATTTGTTATAAACAAAAGGAATTAAATGCACATATTCAAAGGTTTTGAGGATCAGAGTGACACATACCATGATACCCGGACTCATTACCTCGTGGAGAAAGAACCATCTCTAATATAGGACCAAGTCGAAGGTGATGGATGTTGTTGCTGCTAACAAAGTGGAGGCACTGAAAGGGATAAAATATGGGCCCTCCAAGGCCATGCTCAAGTTGATCTGGCTCTCGGTACTCCATGTCTAGGACATGTGGGCCTCGAGACATAATCTCCTACTTATCCCTAAAAGTGGGGATAACATCTGGCTCCAACTCAGAGACATGTGCTCACCGTAGAGCGCATGAGAACCTCAACATTTCTAACATAACCAGTTACCTGCTTGATCTCAATAGCAACTATTAGTAATCACTTGGGGTGGTGATATCACCCCCAGTTCATATATTTATAAGACTGAAATAAAAACAATCATATGTACAAGTGTGAAAGCAAACTATTCTAACATGCAATGGAGATGGTATAATACAATGAATGCAAATGCCTACTTACCTGTTGGTTGGATGTTAGGTGTAGTGAAACGACCAATGAAACCAATCCAACAATGCCCCACAATACCTGCCTTTGTGCTTCATCATAAACCAAAACAATGATAAGTTAAGTACAAAAATAACATGGGTTAGAAAGTGTATCATATCATCGGAAACCATAAAGTCTAACTCATGAAGGCGGGTGGGAGGGATAAAATCATGCCAAGTCATTCTATGCAGAAAGTGCTCAATCCACTTCAAGAAGGGATCATGAAAAGTCAAAGGTTCAGAAAACTGACTCAAAAGTCTGCAAGTTGGCTACCTAGGACGTTCCAATAATTTGAAGCTTGGGAAGGGATTGACGAGGATCTAGTAAATGACTGGAAAATTCTTAAGGGAAAGTTGAAACACTGGGATGACAAACTTAAACTTGTATTATTCAACCAACCCTTGGACTCTAGGGTTTTCCCCAAAGGAAACTCGACATCAAAAACATACTCCCCAACTACACCTCTAGAGACACAACAAAGTAAAGTAATCGGAGGTGGTCGGGGAGTGTTGTCACAAGGATCCTTCTTTAAGAAAAGAAGGTCCTTACTCCTATCGAGACCTGAGCACAACAGTGGGTGATAATCATCTTCATGGAAAGAATCCAAGTGCTCATAGGAGTACTCATCAAAACCCTCAAGGGAAAACTGAAAATCATCAGGAAAACAAGGTACTGGATCATCCTTGGGTGTTTGAAAACTATGGGTAAAAATCTCATCTCCTTGTTGCCACTAGTCAAGAGTAACATGTTGTGATAATTGTAAAGGAAACACTTGGAAATGACTCTCAATGTTGTAGATGGGATCCAAATCATAAATAACTACATCCCACCTACATCTCCCAACATGCATGAACTCATCAATGTTATCAACTATGTCACTATCTATATCATAACATGCATGATTCAAGGACTCATTTATCTCCTCTTTATCTCCCCCATCATAAAGTAGAGCATCATCAAAATCTTGGCGAGGAGGGTAACTTATTGTTTCTTCTTGTGCAGGAGCTTTGAGGACTTGGGTGTCTTCAACATGCGTTACTACCCCTTCATCTTTAATTGTACAACAAGAAAGATCTACTTCTTTCAGGGATTCCATTCCTTCTTCACTTTCTGAATCATGGAACAAGGTATCATCAACATCCTGAAAAGGAAAGCAGCTAACCTCATCGTCTTGTTGTTGTGCAGGGAGGAAAGGTTCATGGATGGTTTTGTCAGAGGGAGGAGCACAGGTTGATACTGTTAGAATATAGAAGATTGTGCTCGTTTTACCATTGGAAATACCCTTGTCACCCAACCATAGGCCGAAGCCACCCTCCGAGCACCTTGACCTTGACAGAGAAAAATATTGGTAGCAATCAATAGCCAAGCAAGGCTAATGCACCAAGAAAGAAAAGAAACAAAATCTGATCAGATAGTCCACCCAGAAAGCTGGTGCAACACCTTCCCCAGAAACTACGCACAAAATTGCCAACTGTAGTGCGCACAACTGGCTCTCTGCAATTCTGAGAATGTGAAATAATGAGAACTGGCGCCCTGTATTTATAGTAGTTCTGGCAGACTTACTAGGGCTGACTTCTCCTTCTGAGTACTAATTAATTCATATTAATTATATTTCTGCAGCCGACATCTTGTCTAGGGTTTCCTTTACTTCCTTTCTTCCTTCTGGAATATTCTAATCTCGTCATAGGTCACAATAGAGGTTCATACCTCCCGAAGCTACCATAATATCAACACTCCCTCCTAGCTAGGGAGGTATGATCTTGAGCACAAACAGACCATTCAACTGGTAGTATCACAAACACCGTCATTATTATCCAACTGGATAATATCCTATGACAAATGGTACAACATAAATTGATAGAACACACCTATGTTTATCTTTGGTAGTACTCAACTACTCAAATTGTGACACATAGTCACAAACAGTGGAACAAATCCACCACAGTAGTATATCTCTACTGTTTGGAGACAATCAGTCTCCATAACAATCATCTGATGCAAACCTGCACATAAAATATTGTTATCAAATAAACTAAATCATCTAGGCCAATCTTTCACTCACGTCTGTGCGATCTGAAAGAATATTTGCCCTCAGAGTAGAACAATGAGATATCTGGACTATTTTTTTCAAGCAAGGAAGAATAATTGTCCTGTCTTCTGAACCTGGACCATTCCCCACCCTGGGCCATTCTTCCTACACTAATCAAAGTGCACCCTGGAGAGAATGTATAAACCCTAAGGAATGCATGTCCCTGATTGTTGAGCCTGGACCATTCCCCACTCTAGGCCATTCCTCCTACACTAATCAAAGTGCACCCTGGAGAGAATGTATAAAACCTAAGGAATGACTGTCCGGACCAGTTCCTCTGTTAACCACAAGAGGAAAAGACAGTCTTGTATCAACCTCCAAAACATACCATTCCTCATGTTAACCACAATGAGAAATCGTTGTCTGGTGAGGCGGGTCAGTGTTCTTGAGTAACCCTCAAGAAGAGAGACTGCCCTAGACCACTCCTCATGTTAACCACAATGGGAAGTCATTGTCTATGATACATCATCAATATGGACCACTTCCCATGTTAACCACAATGGGAAGTCGTTGTCCGTCAGAAATCTCAATCCACTTTCCGAACAGGAAAGAATCTGTCCAATCTGGACTATTTTTCAATCACAAGGATAAATGTTTCAATAATATTTTCAGTGCTCCCTCCTAACCTGGAGAGTCATTTAATCACAAAAATATATGTTTTCAATAATATTTTCAGTGCTCTCTCCTAACCTGGAGAGTCTTCCCTTTCAGCCAAGGGAGTTATTTCCACGATCCCCATCTTCTCTCGGAAATATGCAAACTTTATTCTAGATAGAGGTTTTGTCAGGTTGTCTGTTGTCTGCTCATCAGTGGGGATATACTCGATCTTTACCTCTCCTTCCTGGACTTTATCTCGAATAAAGTAGTATTTGATCTCAATATGTTTCGACCTTTCATGAAACACGGGATGTTCTGATAATCTTATACAACTCTGATTATCACAATGTATTATGGTTGATTCTGGAATCTGATCAAATAAGTCGAAAATTAACTTCCTTAACCATATTGCTTTAGTGCATGCTTCACATGCTGCGATATACTCTGCTTCTGTTGTGTTGAGTGCAACAGACTTATGTTTCCTGCTACCCCAATATATCATAGCGGAGCCCAAGCTGAAACACATGCCTGAAGTGTTTTTTCTATCTTCTGCACTTCCTGCCCAATCTGTGTCTATGAATCCATGAAGTTGTATATCACTGGATGTGGTATATCTCAAGACATAGTTTATTGTCGACGAATATATCTTAGGACATGCTTTGCAGCTATCCAATACTCTTATCTAGGTTCCACCTGGAACTGACTTAATGTATTTACGACAAAGCAAATATCTGGTCGAGTATTTACCAAATACATCAATGACCCAATTAGTTGTCGATATAGAGATGGATCTACTAGATCAGAATCTGGGACTTTCACTTTTCTTATATCCGCATTCATAGGAGTGTCCATCGACTTACAGTCCATCATTCCAAACTTCTGAAGGATCTTTATTGCGTACTTTCCTTGTCCAAGGAATACTTCACCACGCTTCTGCCATACTTCTAGTCCCAAGTAATAATGCATGATACCTAGATCTTTCATATCAAATTTAGAAGCTAATTCCTTCTTGCACTAGATAAGGAGAGATTCTTCACCTGTTATGAATAGATTGTCAACATATAATAGTAGAATCACAAGTGCCTTATCCACGACTTTGTAATAAAGGTTTGGATCTGCATGACTCTTGGAGAAACCAAGTCTTGTTAGATAGTTGTCCATTCTGGCATACCAAGCCCTTGGAGCTTTCTTGAGTCCATATAGAGCTTTCTTCAATCTGCAAACGTGAGTGTCCCTGGAATGTACCTCAAACCCTTGAGGTTGTTCAATATATACTTCTTCTTCAATTGTTCCATTCAGAAAAGTTGTCTTTACATCCATCGGATCTAATTTCCATCCCATGGAAGCGGCAAGAGATATGATAGCTCTGATGGAAGTATATCTAGCCACCGAAGAAAAGGTTTCGTCATAATCTTCTCCCTCCTTCTGGGAGAACCCTTTGTCTATGAATCTTGCCTTGTATTTATCCACGCTTCCGTTTGTTGCATGTTTGATCTTGTATACCCATTTTGAAGTTACCACCGATTTTTCTTTAGGTCTAGGTACAATTTCCCATACCTCATTTTTCATAATGGATTGATGTTCTTCCATCATAGCTTCTTTCCATTGTCCCTTTTGAACTGCTTCTTCAAATGTGGTAGGTTCTTCATCTAGAATCTTTGTCATGTATGTTGCATAACTTGAGAATATTTTGGGTCTTTTACTCTTCCTAAATGTTCCTTCTGGAACCTTTAGTCTTTCTACGTCTAGTAAGGTAGCTTCAAGCCAAGTTGGTCGTTTCTTGGTCTTAGGTACGATATCTGAATCAATGTTTTCACATGGCTCCATAGAATGATCAGGTTGTTCCTTTTTATCATTTTTGTTTTTCGTGTTTTCTTCGTTATTTTCTTCAAGCTCTTCTTCTTCTATAATTTCTTCGATGGATTTCTTGAAGGCCATCCTTTCATTAAATGTTACGTCTCTGCTAACTTTGATCTTGTGTTGTTCTGGAATATATATTCTATAAGCCTTGGATGAATCATTGTATCCCATGAATATTCCCTTCTTTCCTGAGGGTTCTAGTTTATTCCTTTTGTCCTTGGGAATGTGAGAGTAAACTGGACATCCAAATATTCTTAGGTTTTCCACATTAAGTTTCTTACCTGAGAAAGCTTATTTTGGTGTCATGTCCTTCAATATACAATGAGGACTTATGTTCTATACATATATTGTTTTCATTGTTGCTTCTCCCCATAAGAACATGGATAGACCTTGATCATTCAATAAGGATTTTACGGTTTCTTCAATAGATCTGTTATTTCTTTCTGCTACACCATTTTGTTGAGGATTATGAGGAACAGTTAGCTCCCTCCTAATCCCTATCGATTTGAAGAATGCAACGAATTTCTTTGAGGTGTATTCTCCTCCATTATCTATTCTTAAGGTCTTGAATTTCTTATTCGTGAGGTTTTCTATCTCTGCTTTGAACTCTTGAAACTTGTTGAATACTTCGTCTTTTGTCTTTAGTAGGTATAACCAAATCTTTATTGAATAGTCATCTATGAAGATTATGTAGTAAGAAGATCCTCCTAGAGACTTGAATGGAATTGGACCGCAAACATCTGAGTGTATTAGATCTAGAATCTCCTTAGATCTATTGTTGCTGCTTGGGAATGGTTTCTTAATATCCTTCCTAAGAGCATATCCTTTGCAAATTCTTTCATGTGTAGACTACAATTCTGGTATTCCTTCAACCATCTTTTTGAGAAAAGGTAAGGCTTGATAGTTAATGTGAGCATACCTTCTATGCCA
Source organism: Picea engelmannii (assembly GCA_009831015.1). Lineage (NCBI taxonomy): Eukaryota > Viridiplantae > Streptophyta > Pinopsida > Pinales > Pinaceae > Picea > Picea engelmannii. Next base: position 51,119 of record ML810271.1, read on the forward strand.
AAGCTCATTAGGATTGACTTCGTTATGTACGAGAGCTTCTTCATTATGATCTAGTAGTTTATACAGATTTCCTTCACAACTTCCAATAACCCTAGCATTCTCTATGTTGGAGTCTTTATGCCATTATAACACCTTTCCATCCACGAAGGCTATTATGTTTCCTTTGTCTTCTAGACATGATATCGATACAAGATTATTTTCTAAACCAAGTACATATAAAACATTGCTTAAGTGAACATGGTTACCTAATTTCAACTTGACGGAGGCTTGTCCAAATCCTTCGACAAGGTAAGTGCTTTTGTCTCCAAGCTCCACCTTGTACAATGTCTTCTTCTCATTTAGATTTGAGAGTCTGGCTTGATCTCCTGTCATGTGCCTAGAAGCACCACTATCGATTATCCACGTGTCATCTTCAATTGTTCCAGTGAGTGTTGAGTAGTGTAAAACACTGATCGTTTTACTCATGTCTTTGGTTGACTGGTAACTGGTCATGCCTTGATCCAAAACTTCAACTTCATCGTTTCTGTCTTCTGAGAGAGCCAAAAGGTGCACTGAACTAGGGCGCATCTGAATATCTTCTCCTTGAGAGAGATGCTCCATCACAAGGTGTCGGATCTGAGATTAGGCTTTCTACAACTGCTTCTACTAGTAACCCTAGCGACAGTGTCTTGGAAGCTGCTTTTGCTAGTAACCCTAGCGGCAGTTCCTCAGCGAGCTCAATATCCTAGTGGTTATGCTTCCTTCCAGCATTTTAGGCTGAATGAAGGAGGTGTGGGCCCATAACCTGTTAGAATATAGAAGATTGTGCTCGTTTTACCATTAACAATACCCTTGTCACCCAACCACAGGCCAAATCCACCCTCTGAGCACCTTGACCTTGACTGAGAAAAATACCGGTAGCAATCAATAGCCAAGAAAGGTTAATGCACCAAGCAAGAAAAGAAACAAAAGTTGATCAGATAGTCCACCCAGAAAGCTGGCACAACACCTTCCCCAGAAACTTGCGCACAAGACTGCCAACTTTAGTGCGCACAATTGGCTCTCTGCAATTATGAGAATGTGAAATAATGAGAACTCGCGCCCTGTATTTATAGTAGTTCTGACAGACTTACTAGGGCCGACTTCTCCTTCTGGGTACTAATTAATTCATATTAATTATATTTCTGCAACTAACATCTTGTCTAGGGTTTCCTTTACTTCCTTGCTTCCTTCTGGAATATTCTAATCTCGTCATAGGTCACAATAGAGGTTCATACCTCCCGAAGCTACCATAATATCAATAGATACTTCATCATTTTTCTTAGGTTCTAGCTCCTCAACCATGTATCTTCAAGGGAAACTAGTTTTATCAAACTAAGAGTGTTTGAGGTATCTTCAGGGTCATTGATTTTGGTCCCTGGAGAGGAAATGTGTTTTCCTTTGAACAAGGAGAGATTTACCTCGATTCGCATAGCCATGTTGTGAGCTTATGTGAGTGTTTTTGGACCCTTTGTATTTAGGAGGAATCTCAAAGGCCCTAGAAGTGCATTGGTATAGAGATACACGAGGTACTTGTCTTTAGGACAATGGATTTTAGGAATTTGGTATAGAAACATCTAAAACCTAACCCTGAAAGCTCTGACAGTCTCATCCTCAGTTTGTCTTATGTATTCGAGCCCTTTAAGTAATAGTTGGATATCTTCCAATTTCATGCCCCAACTCATGAGAAATGTTTCTTCTAACTAGTCCATAGATGTGATGCTAGCGGCTGGAAGATTATCATACCATCTTCTAGCATTTCCATGCAGAGTGGCAGAGAAGAGTTTCATTACCAAGTCTTCAACATCATCACTGATAGGGTGGTGCTGAAAGAAAGCCCAAAAATTACTCATGTGATAGTTAGGCCCTTCCCCATCAATATCAGTGAATCTAGGGAGCCATCTCTCGTTCTTCAGGGGCATTTGTCTAGGATATCCTAGGATTTTACTCATGTCTAAAGGCTTGTAGTTTCCCGGATCCCATTGTGAATTCATAGTTGGCTTCTTCATCAGTGGTGTTTCAGGATTAATCCGTAAGTGCGGACACAAACCGATCTCCCTAGATCCACCTGGATCTAGAACAAAGCATGACAGAATAATACTCTTTCCCTAGATTTAGACTATTGAATGAATGAGGAGGAAAGAAACATGGACATACCTTATGAACGTTTCCTTGGGTCTTTGTTGTTCTAGCTTCGCTCCAATGCTCTTGTGTCGTCCAGACCACAACAGTACAAACCAATCGAAGTGAAGACAACTCAATATATCCAATAGTTAAACTATGCATAATCAAGGAGTTATGCAATAAAGTGACATTAGCTTTATGGGAAAGGGACATATTACTGTATTAAATTGATAGAAAGTAAGACTTACAACCTGAGCCTTGATGTTGCAAACCTCCTTTCGATGGCTCCTAGCTCTGACACACACACTTGCTCATGCATGAAGAAGATCAACCACTTTTGATAACCTTTATAGTGTCCTTAGTTGTTGTAGCATCAGTCCTTCATACAATCTTACACTAATTCTCCAATAATTCTCTTGCTAATTTGCTTCTAACCTTTTCCATTAGAATCCCATCAATTTATAAGAGAGAATGGATTAGTTACTTGGATCCCAAAATATCAGGAAAGTCGGTACTTAGATAACCATTCGAATGCCATCTCATCATTCTAGAAGATTCCCTTCTAGAAGGTTCGAGAATTTATCTTTTTCCCTTCATTAGAAAGTGTTCGCACCCTAGTAGTTAGGCACAGTGCGAACTTCTCGCACCCTGGCTTAAGGCAGCCTGCGAGAATCATGCATTCTCGTAGGCAAATGTATAGGTAGCCTGCGAACCTTCCTCAAAATTGTGATCTTTGGAAAGAGACAAAGGTAACTTTTCTCTGGAGAAAGTTCTAATGAAGAGCCTGATTATACCACAATCAATTCATCATCATGACGACCAAAATCATGGATAACAGAATTCCCCCCAAAGTCTGAGATTGGAACCAACGACAGTCGATAGATGTGTAGATGTGTTGAAGTCGAACATGGTAGAAACCACTTGATTACCGGTCATTGATGAAACCGTTAACAAGTGTGAGGGAAATCACCATTGATATCAATGACTCCCAAGGTATGATAGTACACTCCATCGACTATGAATAAATAAGTTGATGTCGAACATCCAATGGAATCTTTCGATCAGGGGTCAATGATGTAAACCCACTGTTGAAAGCGAGGAAACTTGTCATTGAGGCATGCAAGCTCCAAGGTACTAAAATAATTTCTAAGTCTTGATCCCGGATAATGAGCTGAAGTCGATGGAACAAGACTCGTCACAGGAGGGATTTGATGTATCCCCCATCAATCACACGAAATGAGTAACTGAGTTTGAAAGTGAAACAGAGTATGTGGCAATTGTACTTTGGACACAGGGAAGGCCGACTCAGAGAGAATGGATAAATGCAGATGGTCGACTCAATATAGGTTTCAAATAGACTTCTCTTGAACATATGAACGACACGACCAATGATTTGGCAGCATTGACTCAAAGACGACACATGGAATGACCTTGTAATCAATCTAAAGAGAGACAAATGGATTTCCAAAACCAGCTTCAAATGATGAATAGGGGGTGTCATGATCAAGAGCGACACTTACTGCCAATCAATACGAAGAAGAAACATATCCCTTTTCCCAAATTTTCCCCACCATTTCTCGCAAGTACCTCTTTATTTTTACGCAAGCTTGAAGAGGATCACATATTCTTGTTGATATAATCTCATCCTTCGGACGAGTCCCTCGGAGTATTTTTAACGAACCCTAAGAAGGAGTGGTTCGGTCCCATCACGGGTCTGTCAATGTTTGTTTAACGAGTCCAGAGATAGTAAACTCGAAGGTTTTTCAAGATTATAGAGTTTGGAAAAACACTTAAAAGAGAACTCTCTCAGTTCCTTTTTCGTAATATAGTCTGGACGAGACCGAAAAAGAGATAAATTATCGCTCACTAGACGCGCACTTCAAATACTTTAGCGAGTGTGAAAATAGCAAGGTCGCTCGGCGATCTTTTCATGTTTAGAGAGTCTGAAAAGAGCTTAGAGAGGACTCCAGGGGGGTTCCTTTTTCATATAACCTTGTTGAGCCCGAAAAAGTGATAAAACTATGCTCGATCACATTCTTATGATTTACACGAGCGCAAGAATGGACAAAAAGGCGCTCGAGGTTTTATGTAAAAAACCATAAAAAACAATCAAAATCACACCATAACGGAGAAAAATAAGTCCATATCCTTGTTCGAAATCATCAATGTTTCACACCTGCAAGTCATTACACTCATTTTTACATTAGTAATTAGGTTTAAACAATAGATAAACATAAAAAACCAAAAATAGCATAGTAAAAAGTAATTTAAATGAGTAAATACACATTTTACCATATCATTCCACATTTTCACTATTGAGTTCCAAAAACCCTCATTTTACCCTCTGAGTTCGGCGTTGATTTCCGGGAGCTACGAGAGATCATTTGACGATCCGTCAGCAGCATTACGGTAAGTTATTCCTTCTTGATCTTTTCATGGTTTAAAATTTTGATTCCATTGGTTAAAACTGTTGTTTTAAATTATTTTTTGAACCATATATGCGTAGAAGCATTCTCGTAGGTGGCCCATACGGGACCTGCGAGAATGACTCGTTCTCGCAGGTGGGCCTTGAACCACCTGTGAGGTGTTCGCACTATGCATAATAAGGCACCTGTGAGCAGCGCAGAATTCAAAAAAAAAATAAAAGTTTAGCCAATGAAAAAGGTTTCTATCATGAATAAAATCATTAACCCTCTTTATATGTTTCTTATGCAGGTAAATAGCCACACACATGGTGCTTGAGTGGCGGGAAAGAGAATATGAGGAGGATAATGCAAATGACGAGAATCATCCTCCCACCATAGCTGCATTGAGAGATTGCGGTCTCTTAAAATACTTCTGTATTCCGGGCATGAGAGCCCAAGTCAGATTACTAGAGAATCTAGTCCGTATGTGGGATCCAGACCAACAAGTTTTCAATGTAGGAGCCCACAAATTAGCCATTGACATAGAGGACATATACTTCTTGACCAGATTATCCAGGCGCGGGTCTCATGTTAGTCTGACCGGCAGCAGAGGTGGAGGGTTAAAAATGAGTGAATATTGCAATCAATACTGCGTACCTGAGGCCGAAAGAAAGAAAGGGAAAGTGGCAATCTGGGGAGTAACAGACTTGACTCTCCGCAATATTCTCTTCACGATTGCTCGGATGGTTGGGAGTTCTGTTTCCCATATGGCATTGCAGATCTATTTCCAGTACGCCATCAAGTGTACAGAGCCCCGAGTAATTAACTGGGCTGATACAGTGTTGCGCAGTATCAAAACACAACTAACCAAGTGCAGGCGGCGTGAACTGAAACAATTTGGATATGGATCTTTACTAATGTCCTTCTTCCTCGAGAGAGTCCCCGTATTCATATTACAGGCTGAGTGAGATTTTTCGGGTTCTAGGGATCCGAGGATGTTGCGGTGGTGTCGGCTCATGGCCCGGCATGTGGCAGGACCAATCGTCAAATATGACGATATTTTCTTTGACTGGTTGCAAAACCAGATGTTGATGGTCGATGACTATGCCTATGCCGGGTTGGATTTCCGAGGAGATCCGGATATAGCACTGCCTGAGGACGCTCAGTGGGGAGACCTCGGTAAGAAGTACACAAATTTTCCTTTTTAAAATGTTTTTGAATTTTTATCATATTAAATGTTTTTGTTTTATGTATTTATCTGAATACTAACACCAAATGTTTGTTGATAACACAAATGTTGGACCATATAGACCTCCTGGCAGTTCTCCTATCCAGCGACGAGGAGAAGCAGCAGCAGTAGTACCACGGTATGTTGAAGATTACCAGGTTGTGGAACAGAATTTAGAGGGTCTTACAACAGACATTCCAGATATGACTCTGGAAGAGATTCCATGATGTGATCAGCATCACACTGTAGGGGTGTCAGCAGCTATGGGTCGACTGCTTCGCAGAGTTGCTAGGGCAGTAGTGGGTTACCGTGAACGTCATCCGTGACGTCACCTTGTAGAAGCTATAATCTTCCATTTTGATATTTTGGTCTTCGGACAAACTTTTTGTAAAAACAACAAACTCTTTTGATCGTTATATACAGATGGCTTCTACCGGTTTACTTTATATTGTGTGGATTTTAATGTGTTTGATTCATAAATGATTTAAATGTCTGTCTAATACATAATTAGCCAATGCATCTGTTAATGTATTAAGACATCTAGGAATATGCTGATATTCAATGTGATCAAAATATCGTTCCAAGAGGCGAATTCGCAAATACACTCGTAATAAAGTAGGACTTCGAATAGAGTAGACATTACTTAGTTGTAGTACTACAAGTTGCGAATCAAGTCGCACAACCAAATGACGAATTCCGAGAGAGATAGCATCAACCAATAATTCAATAACTACGCTATACTCTGCAATGTTATTAGTTGCACGGCCAAGACATACACCTCGTAAAGATATAAGCTCGTTGGTTGGGGCATAGATTTCCCATGCAGCGGAAGCTAAGTTCCGAGTACTACGGCTAGCACCATCAGCGAAGCCAATATAGAGTAACGAAGACTCCGACATCTGGCAATCAAACACAACGTCACATAAGGGTAGAGACCAGATAACGTCAAAAGCAAAGTAAAGTAACACACACAAAGTATGATACATAAAATACAAGTATTTGTGCACAAATGACTTATGCATAATACTTCTTCAAGTACAATCCATTCCTGGGTTCACTCAAAGGGATACCAGTGTTGTCAAATGTTGACATTGCCTCGGCCCATTCCGTCATGTAATCAATGGTTGCAATATTGTAACCATGCCCCCCGGCCGAGGGAGGGTAACATGTCATGAAAGCGATGCCCCCGGGTGTAAAGGGATCGATTGAGACCACAGGAACAAGCGAGATGACAACAAAGGGTGACGTAGTCAGAATCCGTGGGTAGTGCTCAATAGGTTGTTGTCTCAGAAACAACCTGGAAGGATGATGCCCATCATTCCAAGGGGTGCCCCCCATGACAAACATGATCGTCTCATCAGTGGGAGGGAGAACACGAAAAGGATCAGGAGACAACTCATCAAGAGAGGGGGTAGAAAGTGTTGCCGATTGAATGGCGTGATAAGCATACTCAACCGGACTTAACGGCATAACGTTGCCGAAACGAGTGTGATCTCCAGGTTCAGGGACTATCCAAGGGTCGGAAGACACAGGAAGTTCATGAGGTACGATGGAGACCATATTGATAGAAGCAGCTGACGGGCGTGGAACATCGGGCGGGGGTGGAATGGGGAAAATACCCATTAACGAAGAGTCTTTTAAAAGGCCGACACCGACATTCTCATAACCCGGCGGGGTTTTAACTATAAACGGCACGTTGCCAGTACGAGTATCGGAATTAAAGAAGGCAAGTTGGTCAACCGTAACAACCTTTCCTTGATGAGGAAATCGTACTACACGGAAAAGTGTTGACACAACAGCACGCATGGAATCGATCCAGCTACGACCAAGCAGAAGATTGTAATCAAGGGGAGCGTCGAAGACTTCCACTTCAACTTGGACAGTCTTACCTTCTAGAGTAATGGGCAACGACGGAAGAACACCGTAAGGCTTAAAACCAGAGCCATTGAAAGCTTTCAAAGTATTTTGTGATTCATGTAAAGGAGGAGAGCCAATGGATTTCCAACAAGCAAGGGACATTACACACGTAGAGGCACCCTCATCTATAACAGTTCGGCAAATGTTCTTATCAGAGACAACAACTTGAATTTGAAACGTAAGCTGAGGGGGTAACCTTGGAATGTGATATTCCAAGTCAAAGACTATTAAATTCGTATATGTTGGATCAATTCCACCTATAGCTTTCAACAGAGCCCTTCGTTGTGTGGGACAAGACTTAAGGACTTCGAGGGCTGACATCGCTGAAGGTGCCTGGGCCAGATCTTCCACAATACTGTAGTTATGGGCCACACGAGCATGAGGATTGAAAGCCGACTTACGAACAACGCCCTTAGGGGGTCGTACTACTGTATCAAGGCTCAGTCGTTCGAGATGAAGAGGACCGTTTGTAGGTGGAGCCGGCGGAGAGGGTTGTACCAAAGCAGGAGGTAAATCATCAACCTTCTCCTTAGATGGAGAATAATCTTTGGCTCTAGTCGCGATTGCAACATCGTTCTTCTTAGAATCACTGGTACACATCAAAACATATGATGTCGTAGAAGTAGATGGTTGGTCATGGATGACCAACTGAGCCTGTTGTTGAGACGGGAAGGGTTGCGACAAGACAGTCAGCGTAGATGGTTTGGGTGTTCCTTGAAGGAAATTAGTAACCTCGGCACGTCGTGGACAATCCTTCGTGTAGTGATTGTCACCACAGATAAGGCAAGGGTATCGGGGTTTGCGCTTATCCCGATCTTCAACAGGAGTATTCTTAGGCTGCTCTGTTTGATTATTATTTTTTCCCTCCTTATTCTTGCCTCTCCCTTTCTTGGATTTATTTTTACCGGTCGGGGTAGATTGAACAGCATTCACCTCAGAGGTTTTGCCGGCGGGAGTGGCAGGAGACAAAGCATTTTGAACATTAGAAGATGTTGATTTAGGGGTTGTGGTTGAAACAGAATGTGAGTGGGTATGGGTAGTTCCAATCACACCATCAGCTGCATGCGAGGCAGCTGGAGTAGTCGAAGTGCTGGAAGTACCAGGACGAGGTAATTCAGGGAGAAAATCGTAAAGTGTTCCCGTTTGCGAATAAACGAGATCAAGATATTGAGCACAACTTATAGCCTGCTCTTCAGTAACAACACCACCCATGGCAATGTCTTTTCCAATTTCGTTCACGAAGGATTTCGTAAACCATTCTGCCAGTAACTGATCCAGGAGTTCGAGTTTAATGAGACGTCTCCTCCTTCTCCACTCATGAATGTGATATGATATATGAGTGCCTTTAATTTGTTTGAAGGAAGTCAATATTTCAGTCCCAGTATCGTAACAGATCAGTAGCTGGTAATGTGTAAGAAAAGCCATAGCTAGGGTGTTGAAATCAGAAAAGAAACCTCGTGGCAATTCAATATACCACTTCGCAGCAGAACCGGTGAGGGTTCGTTGAAAAAGACGTAGACGAATGGATTCATCCATCAACGAGTTGGACAAACACCATAAGTGAAAATTCATAACATAATTATTTGGGTCCTCTCCCACTTTACCATCAAATTTCGGAATATCCGATGGAATCTTGGTTGGAATAACAGGCCATTGGGGAGAGTGACGAATAGGATCATTTAGAATCCTAGACAAATCCGGCAAATCCAAAGTAGCAAGAAAAGGTAATTGTCTATTCACCTGCGGGTACTGGTGAATTTGGGGTGGAAGCCCTGTTGGCAAACCAGTAGGACCGTATGCAGTCTGCCCATAGTGGGAAGACCCTGGTTGATTCAGTAGTGGTTGGTGAGGATAGTAATTCCAAGGATGGTAACCTTGAGTTTGAGTAGGGACCTAAGGTTGAGTAGTGTGACTCTGACCCCAAATAGGATTAGTTATACCTGGATATGGTTGACCCACGGTAGGGACAGTTTGTTGCCCCCCAGTATTTTGAGGAAAGTTTTGTAAAAGTTGATTCCAATACTGGGCCAATTCAAGAGGTATGTTTTGTCCGAAAGGTGAGGTTGGTCCCCAAATTGTAGGTATAGTTCCACCCGAAAGTTGTGTGCCAACCGTAGGTTGCATAGTAACTGTGTTGTGTCTGGGAAAAGGAAAAGGAATCGTACCACCCTGTCCACCAACAAGAATCTGCAAGTTTGGTGCAACAGTCGGAATAGTGCCACTAGGATTAAGATTGCCAGGAGGAAATTGAGGGAGCGTCGGAATAAAACTGGGGATAGGGTGCCCAGGACCTGGAGAACCGGCTGGGGTTTGCAGAGGTGTTGGATTTGAAGCATTCAACAAAGCATTCAACGCATGATAACCAGGAGGTAATGTCGGGTTGACATCAGGCATTCGTTGGGTATTGATAGGAGCAAGAGTAGCGGCAGTAATTCCGGTTGGGACACTCGTAGTATTCGCGAGATGGGCCATCTTGGGAGGAAGAACAAAGTGATAAGTGGTAGTCACTGGTGTAGTTTCGGTCTCAGAAAGCACCAGAGGGTTGATTTCGTAGACTGTAGGTGACTCAGTACCAAAAAGGACTCATCGAAAATCACCTGACCAAAAAGGATCTTGGCCTACTACACCGGGAGAAGTCCCAACGGTTGATTCAGAAGATGTAACAACGGCTTCGTCAGAAGAATTTAATCACACAAAAGGTCGTTCACCACGGTGAATGTGATAGTCCTCTCTAGAATTGGTAATTTGAAAATCTTCTAGAGAGTCAGTCCGTTCTACCTGTGGAGGTGGTGTAGTGACAACTGGAACTTCACTTGTTTCCCCGTGTGGTGGAGTAACCACTGGGACTTCAGTCTGATGGGGAGAACCCTCAGGTGTACCGGTAGGCGAGGGTTGAGAATCGTCCAGATGCTATGGAGATAAACCTTGCATTCTACGTGAACGTCGTGGGGGAGCAATTGTAAACAAGTGACAAGCTCCGCGAAGAAATTCTTAAGGTCAACTTCGAGAAACAAACAACACTCACTAGTAACAAAAATCTAGAAAGCAATCACCAGGCAAACATGACCTTCTAATTTTGAAGCCACTAGTTGGTGATGAAATCCAATGTCGCAACAATGAGACGAGAAGGGGCGGGGCTATGATGGAAAAGTTACGTTGACGACCTATTTAACGGACTTACACTCTGGTGAAAGCTCCCACACATAATCGTGGGTATACCCTTCAAGAATCCCGAGTGAGTTTGATCAACGTCAATTCCAGGTACCGTGAAGACTTTCCCCTTCACAGTCACCTTGGGTAAGAACCTAGAGATATAGGCCACTAAGGTCACCACAAACAACAGTACAGCCTGGGGGAACAGTCGTCAGTCTGATCCACACGCAAGGGCAGAGTATCTAGCCCGAAATCAACTCAAAGGCTTCCACTCATAATTGTGGGTATACATCGGAGTGACCCCCGTAATACGTGCAATCTCTACACTGATGTCAACAAAGCAGGGTGAGTAACTCTGCCAACACCAATGCGACCTAGTGCTTGACCCTTGAGTTAGAAGGGCTTCCCAGGACAATATGTTGCAAATGGAATTTAACACTCCCTAACTCAAGATGCTATTGTGTGTTTTGAGCTTTTGGAGAGTGTGTCTCTCTTCCTACTCCAAAGCACTAGCCTAGCTAAATGTTGGTGTAAAAGAGCCCTAGAAAAGAGTTACTAGATACATTTTGAGATTACGCAATGTTTTTTAAGAGCTGTTGTTTACACAAAGGCAACAGAAGTGAAACTGATGTGTGTATGACTCTGACCCAAACAATGCAAGAATGAAAATGAAAAATAACACTTTCCGTTCAATGAATCCTACGTATGGGAGAGAGAGAAAGTTTTTCAAATCAACCAAACTATAATGCACAATTTCCTTTCAAATGTCAATGCAAACAATCATTCATCAAATGAAAATTCTCTATATGTCTTTTTCAATACTTCAACAATCTCTAAAATTTGATTTTTCAATGTTCTCTAAAAAACAAAAACAATTTCTTGAAAGAAAAACTTGTTGTTCACTTTCCAAGAAGAACTCTCACTATGCCAATGAGGATACAAAAATCAAATCAATGAACAAGCAAATAACAACCCATTCAACTCTTTCAACGAAAGCAAAAATAAAGAGCAAACCAATGAGTCTTCTCGATGCAAACGAAAATGTTCTTTCAGACTCATAAGCAAATAAGAAAACCAAGCAAACTTAACTTTCCACCAATCACTGGATCTCAACCAATCAGACACACTCAGCTCTTGAAAGCAGAGAGAATGAATTTGCCAATAAGAGTCAAGAAAAGAAAGTCAAGCTACAAAGGACAAGAAAAACCTTGAAACCCTAAAATTGTTCGAGCATGCAAACTAAAGCAAGAAACATATCAATCAATGATCCAATAAACCCAAAAGAGGTAATTCAACTGATCTGAGCAGTTAGAAAAACAAAAATTCAATTTCAAAATTTTCAAAAATATTGCTCGCAGGCAAGCAATGTTACACAGTGCGAGAACCTATGGTTCTCGCAGGAAACCTTTGAGCAAGGTGCGAACACCTCGCACTGAACCCTATGAGCAGGGTGCGAACCTGACCAGTTCTCGCAGGCTGCAATTAAACGCAGTGCGAGAAGTCCTGAATATGACAAAAATTTTGAAAATTAAAGCAAAATTGATAAAGGCTTCTGGACCCAGAAGGTCTATCAGGATATCCTGATGACTCAGAGACTGATAAAACAAGAGAAATATGAAACTAGATCAAATGGCCACAGAAAAATACAAAAAGCCACCAAAAAATGGGATTGTTCCCCAGTGGAGTCGACAATTTTGTTTCAGGATTAATCCGTAAGTGTGGACACAAACCGATCTCCCTAGATCCACCTGGATCTAGAACAAAGCATGACAGAATAATACTCTTTCCCTAGATTTAGACTATTGAATGAACTAGGAGGAAAGAAACGTGGACATACCTTATGAACGCTTCCTTGGGTCTTTTATGTTTTAGCTTCGCTCCAATGCTCTTGTGTCGTCCAGACCACAACAGTACAAACCAATCGAAGTGAAGACAACTCAATATATCCAATAGTTAAACTATGCATGTGATCAAGGAGTTATGCAATAAAGTGACATTAGATTTATGGGAAAGGGACATATTATTGTATTAAATTTATAGAAAGTAAGACTTACAACCTGAGCCTTGATGTTGAAAACCTCCTTTCGATGGCTCCTAGCTCTGATACACACACTTGCTCATGCATGAAGAAGATCAACCACTTTTGATAACCTTGTTGGTGTCCTTAGATGTTGTAGCATCAGTCCTTCATACAATCTTACACTAATTCTCCAATAATTCTCTTGTTAGTTTGCTTCTAACCTTTTCCATGAGAATCCCATCAATTTATAAGAGAGAATGGATTAGTTACTTGGATAGGAATGATCCCAAAATATCAAGAAAGCCAGTACTTAGATAACCATTCGAATGCCATCTCATCATTCTAGAAGATTCCCTTCTAAAAGGTTCGAGAATTTATCTTTTTCCCTTCATTAGAAAGTGTTCGCACCCTAGTAGTTAGGCACAGTGCAAACTTCTCGCACCCTGGCTTAAGGCAGCCTGCGAGAATCATGCATTCTCGCAGGCAAATGTATAGGTAGCCTGCGAACCTTCCTCAAAACTGTGATCTTTGGAAAGAGACAAAGGTAAATTTTCTCTGGAGAAAGTTCTAATGAAGAGCTTGATTATACCACAATCAATTCATCATCATGACGACCAAAATCATGGATAACACTTGTAGCATAATGTATTGTTATAGTTATGCATACACTTATATTTTTCACTTAAATATAAACAATTTCCATCAACATATAATAGGTTTTCTTAATATTTTTTCCAAATGAATGATTATGCATCCCAAATTTTTGGGAATATTCACTACATATGGATGGATAGTTAATAACAACTACTCTTAGGAAAACCATGAATTTTCAATTGAAATCATGTAAATTTATGTAACAAAATAAAAAGTTTTTAATACTTTACATGTATTGTTTTTTTTACTTCTTTCAACATGCAGGTGGTATACCATGTTGTATATTAGTGTGTAGAAATTTTTCCATGTATTTCTAAAGATATTTTCCATTGTCATTTATTTTTGTTGTAAGTTCCTACTAATTGATATGAAAATTTGTTTTTTCTCTAAATATTTTACTGTGAAATTTTTTTATTAATTATTTTCAATGATGCACATGTGACATTGATGGAATGGTGTTGTTGCCAAATTTTAAAGGTAGTAACAAGAAATCAATTGGTTATTGCCTAAGATAAATGATATAATTTTTTTTACAAATATTCTTTGATTACTAAATAGTTTGATAAGTTATGACTTATGTATTTTGAAAGAAGAAACATTGTTTTGATCCCTAAGTCTGATAACCCTACTTGTTTTTAGGAGTATAGGCCTATTTCCCTATACAATCACATATATAAAATTATTGCAAATATTATCGTCATAAGGGTTAAAGGACTGCTATCCGAGTCTATTTCTAGTGAGTAGTTTGGGTTTTTTTATGGTAGGCATATTCATAAGGCCATTGGGAGTGGTGTAAAAGGGTCTACATTCCATTAAGACTAGGAATATTGGGGTATTGGTGGTTAAATTTGATTTATCTAAGGCATATGATAGGGTTAGTTGGTTTTATTTGAGATTGATGCTAATTCGTTTAGGGTTTTGTGTTCCTTTTGTAAACTAGGTTATGAATTGTGTATCCTCGACTTCTTTCTCTATCTTAATAAATGGGTCTAATTTAGTTTCTTTAAGGCTTGAGAGGGCTTAATACAAGGGTGTCCCTCTCTCCATTTCTATTTTTATAGTGGCTAAAGGTCTTAGTAAAGCCTTGTTGGATGCAAAATAAATGGGTCAAAATTGGCACTAGGGCATGCATTTTACTCTAAAGTGGTTTTGCATTCAATTTTACATGAAATCTCAAATATAGTTGCATGAAAGCAACCTCACATGTTCTCCAAATGCACTTTAAATGACATATGTAAAATAAAAATATATCTAACTCCATATTACAACCTTTAAAACATTTTTTGAGCTACAGGGAAGCTTGGACGTGCATTTCAATGTTGTCACTTAGTACAGGTTCGACCTTGCAAATTACATAGTCTTTTTACATAATAGAGTCTTTTATGATTGAAAATGAAAAATTGACCTTGGTTTTGTTAATATTATGGTAGATGCGGGAGGTATTTACCCCCACGTGTGAACCTGACAAGAATAGAAGACTCTGGGAAGCAAGAGAAACCCTAATGAGTTGGCTAATAACCCTAGAAGCCTTGTCGGCTCAAGAAGATAATTTATACTAGGCTATTAGCCTCCAAGAGAAGAAGTCAGCCAGAAATAATAATAATATACTGAACAAACACTTATCCAGAAGGAGAAGTCGGCCCCAAAAAAACTGGTAGATCTACTATAAATACAGGGCGCCAGTTCTCATTTGCAGCATCTCAGAATTGCAGTTTCCCAGTTGGTGCGCACTACAGTTGCAGTCTGGTGCACAGGTTTAGAGGAGGGTTGTAGGTGCAGCTGCAGCAGCAACTAGTTTCAGTTTTGGCTTGAATATCTTTTGGCTAGGGTTTGGACTATCTGATCAGCTTTTTGTGATGCGTTATCCTTGGGGATTGATGCGCTACTCTTTGATTGGCTATCTAGCCTAGGGTTTGCTTCCGGAGGAATTCTCAATCAAGGTTAAGGTGCTCGGAGGGAGGCTTCGGCCTATGGTTGGGTGACGAAGGTATCATCAATGGTAAAATGAGCACACCATCTTCTATATTCTAATAGGTTATGGGCCCACACCCCTTCAGTCAGCCTAAAACATTGGAAGGAAACATAGCCGCTAGATATTGAGCTCGTTGAGGAACTGTCGCTAGGGTTACTAGCAGGAGCAGCTTCCAAAAGCACTGCTAGGGTTACCAGCAGAAGCAGTTGCAAAAACCCTAAACCTCTTGTCAAGGCACCTTAAGTGACGAGATTGACCTAATCTCTAGATAGATCAGTGTGCCCTAGACCAGCGCATCTCCTGGTACTCTCAGAAGGCCAAGACGTGAAGTTTGGATTTCTGGTCAAATCTAGGGTTTGACCAAGTCAAGCAAGCCATGACGAACTCTATGAAGTCTGAGAACAAGCTAGATGGAGCCTCTAACTTCAGAGCATGGAAGACAAGGATTGACCTCGTCCTTGCTAAGAATAAAGTGTTGGATATTGTGAAAGGAAATATCGTGAAGCTAGAGTTTGAAGAAGGAGAAGAGAAAGAACCACAGAATGTTGCAGCTATGGAGAAGTTCAAATATATTGACATCAATCCCATGAGTATCATAGTTGATTCCATAAAATACCACTTGATACCCTACATCTCCCATCTTGACTTATCGAAGAAGATGTATGATGCCCTAACAAATCTCTTCTCAGTCAGAAACATTGGACAAGTCATGAGTCTGAAGAATGAGTTATGTGACATGAAGATGAATGATGACGACAGCATAACATCATACTTTGTAAGGATCTCCTAGATAAGAGATCAACTACAAGCTATTGAAGAGATCACTTCAAAAAAGGAATTGGTGAACATAGTACTCAATGGTCTTCCCAAGACATGGGATGCATTTGCCACAAGCATGAACACAAGGAAGGAGTACCCAACATTTGAAGAACTTTGGACTTGTTGTGCTCAAGAAGAATCAAGGATCAATGCAAAAGAGAAACCTCAAAAGAAGTACAATGATCAATCCTTCACAGCAAGATTCAATAACTTCAGGGACAAAAGAAAGTTTGATTCAAGAAGGAAGCCAAAGCAAAGAAAAGACATTTCAGAAATACAGTGCTTCAACTGTCAAAAGTACGGTCACTACAGAAATCAGTGTCCTGAGCTAAAGAAAACGAAAGAGAAACACGAAGCATCGATTTCCGAAGAAAAGGAACCTGCAAAGAAGACTAAGCAGGATGGAAGAGACTTCTTCTACTAAAATTTAACAACACTCTTCTTATTTTCTTATGCATATCTTGCTTACATCGTCTTTGTACATATCTTGTATATCTATCTCTTGGAAGATAATGTGTTCCAAGAAGAACTATACCTATGGAAGAACAAAAAGATAAGAATCAATATCATTAGATAGTACACATGAAAGGATAAAATACAAATCATGTGGAGGCTACTGCAAGATAAGCCGAATCCATCATGAAGAGACTTAGAAGTCAGACATCAAGAGAAATTGGAGAAAGACTTATGACGACGACTAAGACGGAAGTGTGGACTCTGTCAGACAGAAAAGCCAATTATATATTGTAGAAGACAATAAGGATGCAGATGCAAGCATGTACTTTGTTACATATAAAGAAAGGATTAGGAGGGAGCTAATCCTATGATCCATTAAAAATGATGAAATGTATATATCCATGGTAGCAGTCATGAAAGACAGCATGTGTTCAGTTCAGCCGCAGAAGAAGACTTCCTCAGAATCCTTAAAGTATTCCTGGTTGTCCATCCAGATCTGTGATCCTATGATGAAGGTAAGAAGTGGAATCTCTAGGGCATGGAATCTATAAGAAACTCCATGGACCCAAGAGCTAAAGAAAAACATGGAGATTCCAAGAAAGAAGAACCAGAACAACCAGTCATTGTATCAAGAATCACAATATTACCAGTTTGATATGAACTCACTAAAAGAAATCAAGCAGAATAATTGAAAGTCGTGATGAAGAACAGTGTACGGAAGACTTATGAATGAAAGCATTACGAGATCCGGAACTAGAGATTCTCTCAGATGGAGGGAGAAGACTATGATGATTGATTGTTCCATTACACTAGACTTATCTCTATATAAGTCATTATATTATCTACAACATCCATGAGTCGGAATTCTACATCAGACGAATGCAAAGAATGTTCTCCAGAGAAATTGAATAAAGAGCATATAAAGAGCAATCTCAAGACTTTGAGCCATACCAGAAAGAGACTCCTGTATGCAGAAGACAACATGGTGGAGAACCTCCAGTGCACAGCAGAAGCATGGTGAAGATTTCCTATGACATCAAGATGACTACTCAGAAGATTAGATCTCATGATGACAGAAGAAGTACCACATGGATATGTTCCAGTTCTCCAACTATGATATACTTTATTGTTCAGATCTACATGAAGCCTTCACAGTGTTCCATACTACAGTACACGCATTACATTATCCATGATAAAGTCCAGAAGGGAGAAAATGATTTCTCAAATACATATCTCCACAGATGAGCAGATAAGCATACATTTTGGTAAAGCCTCTATTCAAGATGAAAGAACTTGCATACTCAAGCTAGAGCTCATGGAAATAACTCTCTTGGCTGGAAGGGAAGACTCTCCAAACTAAAAGAAGGTACACAAACATTTATTTTTTGATTGAAATAACTCTCCAGTTAGGAGGGAGGATTGAAAATATTATTTATCTTTGTAATTGAAAAATAGTCCAGATTGGACAGATGCTTTCCTGTTTGGAAAGTGGATTGAGATTTTTGACGGACAGTGACTTCCCATTGTAGTTAACATGGGAGGCAGACCGATTGTTGATGTATCATAGACAGCGACTTCCCATTATGGGGAGTGGTCTAGGACAGTCATTCTTCCTGGCAGTCACTTTGAGTAGTGGTCAAGTAGAATGGTCCGCCTCGCCAAGCAGTCATTCTTTCGAAGTTCACAGTTGTGAGCAGTTTCGAAGAATGGTCCGTTTTGGAGGTTGATGCAGGACAGACATTCCTCGAGGGAAGACTCATTCTCTCTAGGTTACACTTTGTTTAGTGTCGGAGGAATGGTCCAGACAGTTATTCCTTGAGGGAAAACTCATTCTCTCCAGGTTACACTTTGTTTAGTGTCGGAGGAATGGCCCAGGGTGGGGAATAGTCCAGGCTCAGCAAGTCATTCCTTAGGGTAGACTCATTCCCTCTAGGTTACACTTTGTTTAGTGTCATAGGAATGGCCCAGGGTAAGGAATGGTCCAAACATTTCTTAGGACAGACTCGTTCTCTCCAGGTTACACTTTGTTTAGTGTCAGAGGAATGGCCCGGGGTGAGAAATGGTCCAGGCTCAGAAATCAGAAATAATCCTTCTTCCTTGTTTGTGAAGAATAGGGCAGATAGTCCATTGTTGATGAGGGAAGATATTCTTTCAGATCTCACAGACGTGAGTGAAAGATCTTCCCAGAGGATTCAGTTTATCTTTAACAGTATTTTCTATGCAGGATAGCATCAGATGATTGTTATGGACAGTAGAGATATACTATTGTGGTGGATATGTTCCACTGTTCATGAGGCAAATATTCTTTCAGAGCTCATAGATGTGAGTGAAAGAGTAGTCCAGATAATTCAATCTATATCATAACATTGTTTCTATGTAGATGAAGACTATTGTGGTGGCAAACATTCTTTCAGATCTCACAGACATGAGTGAAAGATTGGCCCAGATGATTCAGTTTTTATCATAACATTGTTTCTATGCAGGATGCTCTCATATGTTTGTTATGAAGACTATATCACAGTAGATGAGGACTACTGTGGTGAATATGTTTCACCGTTCGCAACCATACGTTATTGATCAAGTACTTATGTATTACATGATGTGGTAGTGAACCACTGGATTGTAGTTATGTACTACTATGAATAGACACAAGTGTGTTCTATCCTTGTTCTAATTGCCTTGAAGACTATCAGCGATTTATTGAAGATAATGATCATTCAGATGAATGATGAACAGAGTTTTTCCAGACCGAAAACAGTTCAGAGCTTTTACTCCTCTTGTATCACTCTATGGTGAGAGTGACTTATCCAGCATCATATCTAACTACTCAGATGAAGTATGGTTTCGAGAGATGATGCAGCTGATGATGATGATGATGCTCATGATCTAGTCATGAAATAGTCTAGATGACTATATTGATGCTACCGGGTAAATGGTATGTTTTGTGCTCAAGTCCATTACCTGTAAATACCTCTCTAGCTATGAGGGAGTGTTAATACTATGGTAGATGCGGGAGGTATTTACCCCCACGTGTGAACCTGACAAGAATAGAAGACTCCGGGAAGCAAGAGAAACCCTAATGAGTTGGCTAATAACCCTAGAAGCCTTGTCAGCTCAAGAAGATAATTTATACTAGGATATTAGCCTCCAAGAGAAGAAGTCGGCCAGAAATAATAATAATATATTGAACAGACACTTATCCAGAAGGAGAAGTCGGCCCCAGCATCTCAGATCTCATTTCCAGCATCTCAAAATTGCAGTTTCCCAGTTGGTGCGCACTGCAGTTGCAGTCTAGTGCACAGGTTTGGAGGAGGGTTGCAGGTGCAGCTACAGCAGCAGCTAGTTTCAGTTTTGGCTTGAATATCTCTTGGCTAGGGTTTGGACTATCTGATCAGCTTTTTGTGATGCGTTATCCTTGGGGATTGATGCGCTACTCTTTGTTTGTCTATCTAGCCTAGGGTTTGCTTCCGGAGGAATTCTCAGTCAAGGTTAAGTTGCTCGAAGGGAGGCTTCGGCCTATGGTTGGGTGACGAAGGTATCGTCAATGGTAAAATGAGCACACCATCTTCTATATTCTAACAGGTTTCTCCCATAACCCACCATCCTCTGATTCATCAAAATGTCATGAATCTTCATGCATAGAAATCATCTTTTTTGAAGAGTAAATGCACTAATAATTGTACAAACATATTATAAATATTGGAATCTTCAATTTACAACTTAAATCCTAAATTATAGATCCTTAGCCAACTTTAGGCATGTAGTTTAATATAGTCAACTTTAACAATTTGACCATTTGGTTTTACAAGACAATTTTTAGCATGTATACACACCGGGTAGTTTTATGTCTAAAAATGTCAATATAAGTTTATAGACATGTGTAAAATCACAAATTGCACCCTTTGCAAGTTGAACCACTCAATTTGGGTCAAAATTGAGACTAGGGCGTGCATTTTACTCTAAAGTGGTTTTTCTTTCAAATTTACATGAAATACCAAATCTAGGTGCATGAAAACAACATATCCCATTCTTCAAATGAAATTTAGATGAGAAAGGTAAATTTAAACTATATCTAACTCCATCTTAAAACCTACAAAACAATTTTTGGAGCTACATGGAAGCTTGGGCGTGTATTTTAATATTGTCACTTAGTACAGTTTCAACCTTGCAAATTACAAGACAAACTTTCTCTTTTGCAAATCCACCCCCCTCTTTTTAAACTTGAAATTCCAAAATAGACAGCATGAATAGGTCTACTATGATAAACCACACCCTCAACAACTTGCACATCTCAAATCTAAGGTATAATTCAACCTTGGCTTACTTTTCACAAACATGTGCATTTTGAGGGTTTTACTAGGCAAATCTAAACAATTTTTTAACAAAAGAGTCTTTTGTGACTAAAAATGCAAAACTGACCTTGGTTTTTCTCGTAACCCACCATCCTTTGATTCATCAAAATGTCATGAATATTTGTGCATAGAAATCATCCTTTTTGGAGTGTAAATGAACTAATAATTGTACAAACAAGTTATAAATATTATAATGATCGATTTACAACTTAAATCCTAAATTATGGAGCCTTAGACAACTTTGGGCATCCAGTTTCATATAGAAAATTTTAACAATTTGGCCCTTTGGTTTTACAAGGCAATTTTTAGTCTCTATGCACACAAAGTAGGTTTATGTATGAAAATTCCAATATAAGTTTATATATAAATGTAAAATCACAAACTACACCTTTTTCAAGTTGAACCACTCAATTTGAGTCAAAATTGAGACTAGGGCGTGCATTTTATCTAAGGCGGTTTTTGCCTTGAAATACCAAATCTAAGTGCATGAAAACAACCTATCTCATTCTTAAATTAAACTTTAGATGATATAGGTAAATTTACACTATATCTAAATCCATCTTACAACCTATAAAACAATTTTTGGAGCTATGGGGAAACTTGGGCATGCATTTTAATTTTGTCACTTAGTACAGTTTCGACCTTGCAAATTACAAGGCAAATGTTGCCTCTTTTGCACAACCACCCTTTTTAAACTTGTAATTGTAAAATAGACAACATGAACATGTCTACTATGATAAACCACACCCCCAACAACTTGCAGAACAAATCTAAGGTATAATACATCCTTGGGTTACTTTTTACAAACAAGTTGTGCATTTTGAGGGCTTTACTAGGCATCTCTTGCCTATTTTTGCACAAAAGAGTCTCTTATGACTGAAAATGCAAAACTAACCTCGGTTTCTCTCATAAACCACCATTCTCTTATTCATCAAAATGTCGTGGATGTTTGTACATAAAAATCATCCATTTTGGAGTGTACATTTTAGACCTTGCAGTTTCCTATAGTCAACATTAACAATTTGGCCCTTTGATTTTACAAGGAAAATTTTATCCTTTATGCACATCAAGTAGGTTTCTGCCTAAAATTTCCAATATAATGTTATAGACATGTGTAAAATCACAAACTACACCTTATGAAAGTTGAACCACTAAATTTGGCTAAAATTTGGGACTGGGGCGTGCATTTTATTTTGAGGCAGTTTTGTATTCAAATTTACATGAACTCCAATTTCTAGGTGCATGAAAGCAACCTATTATGCTCTTCAATTGAATATTAGATACATAGGTAAATTTTCCATTTATCTAACTCCATCTTCAAACTTATAAAACAATTTTTGGAGCCACAGTGAAGCTTGGGCATGCTTTTTAATGTTGTCTCTTAGTACAGTTTAGACATTGCAAATTACAAGGTAAACTTTGCCTCTTTTGCACAACCATGAACATGTCTACTATGATAAACCACACCCCCATCAACTTTCACAACTCAAATCTAAGGTATAATACAACATTGGGTTACTTTTTACAAACAGGGTGTGCATTTCGAGGGTTTTACTATGCATCTCTTGCCTAATTTTGCACAGAAGAGTATTTTGTGACTGAAAATGGAAAACTGACCTTGGTTTCTCTCGTAACCTGCCATCCTCCGATTCATCAAAATGTAGTGAATCTTTGTGCATAGAAATCATCATTTTTGGAGTGTAGATGCATTATTAATTGTACAAATAGGTTATAAATAATGAAACCATCAATTTACAACTTAAATCCCAAATTATGGAGCCTTATCCAACTTTGGGTGTGTAGTACTCAACTTTAACTATTTGGCCCTTTCGTTTTACAAGGCGATTTTTATCCTTTATACACACCAAGTATGTTTATGTCTGAAAATGCCAATACAAGTTTATAGATGGGTGTAAAATCACAAACTACATCTTCTACAAGTTGAACCACTCCATTTGGATCAAAATTGAGATTAGGGTGTGCATTATATTCTAAGGCAATTTTCCCTTCAAATTTACATGAAATACCAATTCTAGGTGCATTAAAGAAACCTCTCATGTTCTTCAATTGAACTTTATATGCATAAGTAAATATACCATTTATCTAACTACATCTTATAGCTTAAAAAAAAATTGGAGCTACAGGGAAGCTTGGGCGTGCATTTTAATTTTGTCACTTAATACAGATTAGGCCTTGTAAATTACAAGGAAAACTTTGTATGTTTTGTACAACAACCCTTTTTAAACTTGCAATTGCAAAATAAACAACATAAAGACGTCTACTATGATCAACCACACACCCAACAACTTGCACAACTCAAATATAAGGTATAATACAACCTTGGGTTACTTTTAACAAACAAGTTATGCATTATGAGGGTTTTACTAGGCATATATTGCATATTTTTTTCAAATAAGAGTCTATTATGAATGAAAATGCAAAATTGACCTTGGTTTCTCTCATCATCTTCTAATTCATCAAAATTTCATGAATCTTTGTGCATGGAAATCATTCTTTTTGGAGTATAAATGCACTACTAATAGTACAAACAAATTATAAATAATGCAATCATCAATTTACAACTTAAATCTTAAGTTATGGAGCCTTAACTAATTTTGAGCATGTAGTTTCATATAGCCAACTTTAACAATTTGTCCCCTTGGTTTTACAAGGCAATTTTTAGCCTTTATGCCCATACAAGTTTATAGACAGGTGTAAAATCACAAACTATACCTTCTACAAGTTGAACCACTCAATTTGGGTCAAAATTGAAACTAGGGTGTGCATTTTACTCTAAGGTAGTTTTGTCTTCAAATTTACATGAAATACCAAATATAGGTGCATGAAAGCAACCTATCCCATTCTTCCATTGAAGTTTATATGTGTTGGACACGTAATCCTTTGTGGTTGTGTTACTTGTAACAATATTGTAAATATGAATAGTCGTAGGTGATAGGAAACATCTTCAGTTATGGAAGACCAAGCATCATTTATTGTTGTATTTATTAACCTATCATGCTAATGCAAATCATCAAGTGTGGAGTTATATTTCTGCCAATTCTTTGCCTGAAAGTGGTATCGGAGCCTGGACTAACTCCATGAGTAGATTCCCTAGCATTTTCCCAGCCTATTGAAACGTCTTCGTCTGCCCTCTGCCACCTGGTTGATTCCAATGTGGGTTACAGTATGATGCAAAACTATTGGGTCGCACAATAAACCCTAGCTATGTTTTATTCAACCTAATTTTTGCACCCTAATATCTACACCTTTCTCTCTGAAATTTCTACCTCGTACGCCCTACCTGTCCCACTACCATTGCATAAAGAAAAAAAAACCATCGACCTTTCAATCTACGAGGCTCCTTCTCCTTGTTGTCGAAGGGGAAGAGTGATTACTTATCATAAACACCTAGTTTCAAGTCGTCCAACTCCTCAAAGCGGAGAACTTGCTATGACCTATCTGGAAATGAGTAGAGGCAGACATTGTTGTCATTTTCCAGACTCCTCTTCATAGATTCAAATGGTTTCATTCGATTCCATTGGGGCATGACTCTGGAATCTCCATAAGGTATAATCAAGTATACATTCATTCACTGGTATTCAAGAATGAATATATATTCGTCGTCATATCCATTCATTATCCATTCATTGGTATATCCATATCTTTGGTGTATCCTACGACATTCGTTGTTTGTTTGTATATGCATTCGTTGCATATTAAATAACATACTTTCCCTCAACATTACTGGACCTCTACTCTTCATTTGTAGAGCTGACCTGACTCGACCTCTCACAGTCTGGTGTCCTCATCGCAGGTTACCTCCCATGCCCTAGAATGAGAATCGACCAAACCACCTATTTCACCATGTTGAACAAGACATGGTAAACGTCTTTGTGTTTTTTTTTACGCCTCGTATCGCCCAACCAACATTATGTTTTGGTATCGACGAATCTACATATTTTTCTAGTTCTTCTGCGAATAACTTATCTTGGGTACTCAATATTGAACGTCTTGAGACTAGAAACATTGACTCTCGAAATGATTTTCAAATGTTAGTATTCAGATATCTTAAAACAGCGTAGACTATTTTATTTACACCCACGTCACTGTCGTTTGTTAAGCAAGGCACATCACATTTGGCACTCTTAAAATACTCTACAACTGAAGGAATTTTGCCTCTGACTCAAGAATATATTTTTCTTTATTCCATTCATAAATGAAAGGATGCGGAAAACTCAAAGGGAGGGGGAGCTGGCATCATCCCTGTAAATATATTCTTCATTGTACTCGTTGCGGAAGGAATGAGTCACATGTAGCCACGGACTACAAAATTCCATGGGAGAAGATCAAAGAAGAAAGAAAAAATATGAAAGAAGACAGAGATAGAACCTCAAACCTGGAGAAAGGTAAAGCACGTGTTCATTATGTTGTTTCCTATTGCAATATAGGAGTAATTAAAAATCTATTTAATACTTCATTTGATTCCCGGGGAAATGCATGGCTTCTTGACATAGGCGCAACCTATAACATGACATTTCGAAGATATTTCTTTGAAGAATTTGATGACAATGTAGATGGTGTGGTGTACTTTTCAAATAGATCAAGTCTCAAGCCTTTGGGAGTGGGCACCATCAGGCTTAAGTTTCCTGGACTCCCAGATTTTCTTCTGCACAATGTACTCTATTTTCTTGAGCTACAAAAAAACTTTGTGTCCCTTTTGCACATTAGAAAGAAATGCCACTTTGTTCATATGTTCAGTGGAAAATTTGAGGTAAGGA
The DNA here is from genome assembly GCA_009831015.1 of Picea engelmannii. NCBI lineage: Eukaryota > Viridiplantae > Streptophyta > Pinopsida > Pinales > Pinaceae > Picea > Picea engelmannii. The sequence continues at coordinate 77,015 of ML810271.1, forward strand.
AAGATTTTGACAATATGGTTGTCATGACTAGAATGGAAGATGGAAGACTATTGAAGTTGAATGGGACATCTACCCATACACAAACTATTGCATACCTCTCTCATCATGACTTGGGTATAATGCCATCTAGACTTTTGTAGCATGCTAAATTTTGTCATACCAATTATGACAGTCTTCGTTTATTGAGACAGAATGGTGTTTCTGGTTTGTCTACTATTCCTAGGAAATTGAAGCAATGTGATGCTTGTATCCTTGGAAAACACAACAAACAACTCTTTCATGATTCCACTTTCAAAGCATGTAGAAAACTTGAATTGAATCATTCTCATTTGTGCAGCCCTATGCTTGTCCCTTATGCAAATGGAAACAAAAATATCATGAATTTTATTGATGATTACACTAGAATGTGTTGGGTGTATTTACTGAAAGATAAATCACAAGATTTTGAAACATTTAAAAATTTTCATATATGGATTCAAACTGAAGCTCAGTCTCATATTGGATCTATTCACACTAATAATTGAAGAGAATATACTTCTAATGAATTTGAAAGATACCTTCACCAACATGGGATCAAACATCAAACCATGGTTCCATACAATCCCCAACAAAACGATGTGGCTAAACGAATGAACAAGACACTCCTAAATATGGTTCGTTCCATGATGTTTTTCAAGAATGTTAAATTGATGCTTTGGAATGATGTCCTTCTATGTGCGGTTTATATAAAAAGCAGGTGTCCATCTCATGATCTTAAAAAAAAGATTCCATATGAAATGTGGTATGGTCACATTTCTTCGGCTTAGAACCTGAAGTTCATTTGGATGATGTGATCGAGAGGATTGAAAAGTTGAGGCTTGATGATGTCATATAGTTGGCTTAGGTTGATGGACAGTTGGTGTAGATTGTTGGTTGTCATTTATGTCAACCATTGGAGAGTGATGTTGTATATTGATGTCAACCCTTGGAGAAAGTCTGGTAGCGAATTTCGGTAGCACAAAGGTTTGGGTAATGGACACAAGTTTGTTTGATGTATAATGGTATGAGTTTTAATACATTTGAAGGTAAGACTATTCTAGATGGGTATTATATGTCATTCCATTTCCGGTGGTATGTGGAACATCACATAACTCCTCACGATTCGAGAGTTATGGCCATGTGAAGTTGGAGAACCCAAGTTGGTGTAATGGACCCAATTTTGTTTGATGGATAATGGTATGAGTTTTGATATATTTGCAGGAAATACTATTCTATATGGATAGTACATGTCATTCCATTTCCATTGGTATGTGGAACATCACATAACTCCTCACGTTTAGAGAGTTATGGCCATGTGAAGTTGGAGAACCCTCATGAGTCATCTAGAAGCCCCAAAAGGTCAAAGTAGTCCAAGTGGTTTAAGAGATTTTAGAAGGTAAATAATAAAGTGAAGTGATGAGTGTACTATAAGTCAAAGTGAATACAAAAGAAATTATTTAAATAATAAAGTTAATGGAGAAATTAGAAGTGGGTTAACCCTAAAATAATGAAAGTGGGTTAAGATGGTTAAAATGTAACCCCTTGAGGAAGCTACATGAAAGTATAAATAAGAGGAAAGTCTCTCTCATTTTAAACACACTTGAGAATATTGAATATCTATAGGTGATTAAGTTAACCAAAGGATATCTAAGCCGAATTTCAGAGGGAAGGTGAACTAAAGAAGGCCTAAATTCAAAGAAGGATAAATTCTTTTGATGATGCTTTCTAAGGTATGTTATTTACAAGTCATCTCAAAATTTTCGTAATAATTTTTTTTCTAGAATGATTCAGACCGTGAAATTGGGAGGTTGTTGATGAAACATATCCAAGTATCTTTGGTATGAATTTCAATGTGTGGGTCGTTGTATTTTTGGAGTTACACTCCGTGGAAAATAGGGTTTGTGCTTAGTCCTGAAACTAGTCTAAAACATGTGTTTCTGGTAAAAACATCATAACTTCTTCATAACAGGTCCAAATTCAGTAAGACTAAATGTGTTGGTTAGAGTACATTTTGTAGTATTATGCGTACAATTTTTATATCCATACAACAAATATTCTTTACGGGGCACGCTCTACAAGTTCGCTCTCTAGAATAAGCCAGAATTCACCAAGGTATGCCATTTTTGCTATAACTCCTTTTCTGAGAGGTTCCAAGTAGTGACACCTGGAGGAATTGCATAAAACACATTGAAGAACATTTTGTACTATTTTCAGATCTTTATTCATTACAAGTACATAGTTATAATTATTTCAACTTAGGGTTGTTGACTAATCCAAAACTAGTCATGTGAGACTAAAGTAAAGTTTGATGAAAATGCTAGTCTCTTGTTGTTAAAGTTAAGGAAGGTTTGCAAGTATGTGATCATATACACCAGGTCTATTACAGAGTTACAAATTAGATTTGGATGATGAAATTGATGAGGGCTTTTGGTTGAGGTACATGTTGGGTACATGGTTGAGACAAGTAGTTGATGAGTTGGCACATACATGAGGTGTATAGTCGATGATGTTGGTACATCTTGATGAGTCATAATTGATGAGTAGTCGATTCATGATTGGTACATACTCGGTACATGGTTGGAGGCACTTGTTAGTAGTATTGTTGACATATGGTTTATGAATGATGTAGCATACTTGTATTGGTATATTATTAGAAGCACATATTGATCTTGGTGATGATTATGAGTTGTTGTGTTATGCTTCGTTGATGCACATATTTGAGAGTTGTTTTGGTGATTGATCTTGGTGAGAAGATCTGATTTGGTTGATAAGATTGATGAGACAGGTTGTTGTGATAGGTTGTTTGGATAGGTTGTTGTGACATGTTATTCGTACAGGTTTGGTGCATGGTTGATGCACTTATTCATGGTACAGATTGAGGTACAGGTTGGTGCATGGTCGATGCACTCGTTTATGGTACAGGTTGATTACAGGTTGTTTGGTATAGGTTGGTGCATGGTTGATGCACTTTTTTATGGTACAGGTTGATGCATGGTTCAAGTTATTGGTACGGGTTGTTTGGTGCAGGTTAACAACAGTATATCTCACAGTGATAGTGTGACAGTGGTTCCATCATTCTACTTATATACCAGGGCGATTGGACGGGGCAAGGACATGTGGTTGTAGCCAGAGAACATAGGGGGTTGTAGCCTCCTTCTGGTTGTAGCCATAGAATTGGGGAGTTGGAGCTTCCCTCGGGTTGTAGCCTGAGAAACTAGGGGCTTGGAGCCTCCTTCCAGTTGCAGCTAGAAAACAAAGGAATTTGGTGCTTCCAATGAATGTGATTCTTAAATACATATAAGAAAAATCATTCTGTGGTTTTCACTCGCTTTGGGTTTCCACGTAAAACACTGGTGTACTATGTATGTGTGTGATTGTTCATTTGTTCATTGTTTATTTACTCTGCAACTGTTGGATGCTAATGCTACATTGATATAACACTTGCATGTTATGGTGAAAAATGATTATATTGCTCTATTATTGATGCACCCCCCCTCTCAGTAATCCAACAGATGAGAACTCAACACCATCTCAATCAGTTGAGCAACCTTCACCATCTCAGAAATGTCCACCAAAATGGCTCACAAAAACACTTGAAAGTGTTCATCCTGATGAGGTCGGGAAGACAAGAACTAGATTATCCTCAAAACAAGATGGAGGTAATGTAGATAATTCAAACTCTAGTGATGTAGTTGACATGGATGTTTCATATGATTGTGAGTTGAATTTATCTACTAATCTTGAACTGACTTCCTTTAAATAATTTGTTTCTCATGTTGAATGGGAACAAGCCATGCAAAAGGAATATGATGCTCTCATGGAGAATGGGACAAGGATGTTGGTGGATCCTCCATTTGAAACCAAACCAATTGGCTGCAAGTGGGTATTCAAGAACCAGTACAAAATCAGATGGCTTACTTGACAAGCACAAAGCAAGGCTCGTGGAAAAAGGATTTGCATAGAAAGAAGGTGTTGATTATGAGGAGAATTTTTCCCCCACAACAAAATGGGATACCATCTGCATTCTATTTTCCATGGCAACACAAAATGGATGGAAAATTCATCAAATGGATGTAAAGACTATTTTCTTGAATGAAGACTTGAAAGAGAATGTGTTCATGTCTCAACTAGAAGGCATTGTTGTGAAGGGACAAGAACATAAGGTATGGAAGCTCATCAAATCCTTGTATGGCTTGAAACAAGCACCACGAGCATGGTATGAAAAGTTAAATGATCATCTTCTGAAATTAAATTTCAAGCATTTCAATCTTGACGATGCAACTTTATTTGTCAAGAAAGTTGGAAAAAATGTTGTATGTCTTGTAGTATATGTAGATGATATGTTCATAATAAGGAACAATGAAAACTACATTGCATCCATTAAGAAAGAGTTGAAGAAAGGCTTCGAGAGGACAGTTTTGGGACATCTTCACTACTATTTGGGCATTGAAGTAATTCAAAATCCAAATTACATATTCATCACCCAAAAGAAGTACATTGGAGAACTGTTGAACAAGTTTGACATGGCTGAGTGCAATCTTGTTTCTACTCCAATGGAAAATAATTTGAAACTCACATCAAAAGAAGTGAATGAATTTGAGGATGCAACCAAGTATAGACGACTTGTGGGAAGTGTTATCTATCTTATTACCACCAAACCAGACATTTCATTTTTTGTTGGGATTGTTTCCAAGTTCATGCAAAAACCTTGTGAAGGACATTGGTATGTTGCAAAAAGAGTTCTGAAATACTTGAAATGAACTCAAGATTTTGGACTCGGGTACTCTAACGTGGATGACTTCAACTTGATCATATATTTTGATTTAGTCTTTGTTGGGGATAAGGAAACTGGATTCTCGACTTAAGGATATCTCATGAGTCTTGGATCAACAACTGTCTCTTGGAGATCACACAAACAGTCAGTTCCAGCAAATTCCACAATAGAGGCAGAATATGTGGCAGCTGCAGAAGTGAAAAAGGAGATTGTGTGGCTCATGAAAATAATTGAATATTTGCAGGAGAAACAAGTGAATTCTACTCCTCTTCTAGTTGACAATACTTTTGCAGTCAAGTTGGCCAAGAACCCCGGATTTCATGATCGAACTAAGCACATCAACACAAAGTACCACTTGATTCGATATCATCTAGAGGCCAAGACTATTCATTTAAGACATTGTTCCACAAATGAGAAAATTGCAAACATCTTCACCAAAGCACTTGAAAGAGAAAAATTTGAGAAGTTCAGAATGATACTTGGACTCACACACACCCCTTCGGATTAAGGGGGGGGATGTTGGAAATTGTATCCTTTGTGGTTGTGTTACTTGTAACAATATTGTGAATATGAATAGTCGTAGGTGATAGGAAACATCTTCAGTTATGGAAGACAAAGAGTCATTTATTGTTGTATTTATTAACCTATCATGCTAATGCAAATTATCAAGTGTGGAGTTATCTTTTCTTCCAATTTGTGGCCTAACAAGATGACATAGGTAAATTTACAATATATTAACTCCATCTTACACCTATAAACAATTTTTGGAGCTACATGGAAGCTTGGGCGTGCATTTTAATGTTGTCACTTTTATTATACACAAATATATATAAGGTTAGGTTTAAATACTTCACCATTTGTCTTGAGGCTCAATCCACAACTATTGGGCTTAAGGGGGATTTATCCACCCTTGTGACCAAAACCAAACAACAAAGTTCATTATTTGAGTGTTTGTTTTCTTGGGTTACCTAGTGATTTTGGTTTTACAAAAGTGAAATATATTCTACTATAGCTAATATTTTATATTTAGTGATAAGGTTCAAATTTCTTGGGAAATAGATATCAGAAACCTCAAGTAAATGAGGTCAAATTTTTTAATTTTCATTAAACATGGATCTTCAAAATTTCCATACTAAAGTGGGAATTGGCTTCTATACCAATTATGTTTGTTTTTCTCTACCCAATATTAAGGTGGTTGGTCCTTAATGGAACAACAAAAATTCCAACTAGTCTAATTACCTTTAGTAACTACAAATTATATGCAACCCCAGTCTTAAACTATAATATGCAATCACAATATGCAACCCTACTAGGTATCTTCATATACAACAACAGTCCACAACCACAATATTTCACTTCTAGAATAATTGATCTATCATCTATCACTATAGAACATTTCAGAGTTGTATATGCAACAATACATATTAGTTCAACCTTGTAACCCTAAACCAAAATGTAGATTTCACCCTTCAGCAAATTCCAATATAATTCTATAGACATGTGTATATCACAAACTACACCTTTTGCAAGTTGAACCACTCCATTTGGGTAAAAATTGAGAGTAGGGCGTGCATTTTACTCTAAGGAAGTTTTGCCTTCAAATTTACATCAAATCCCAAATCTTGGTGCATGAAAGCGACCTCTCATGTTCTTCAATTGTACTTTAATAGATGGCATAGGTAAATTTACCATATATCTACATCCATTTTAAAACTTATAAAACAATTTATGGAGCTACAGGGAAGCTTGGGCGTGCATTTTAATTTGGTCACTTAGTACAGTTTCAACATTCCAAATTAAGGGGAAAACTTTAAATATAATTTGGTCACTTGTAATATAATTTATTCGATTATTGTTGATTCACCAAAGTTGTATGGATGGAAATTTCCAATAGTTTCAATTTACAAATTCGTTTGGACAAATCAAATCTGTTGGAATGTATGGAATTATGGATGATTGATAAATATGTTTCCTCACATAGAGCACTACTTGGGTATGTGTATGGGGTATATGGTTAACCAGAAACAAGTTGATTTTTGAAGATAAGGAGTCACAGTTAGGATGACTTTCACATCACATTAGAGTCTATTATGGGGAAGGAAATAAGCAACCAAAGATATTGTTCCAAGAAGCCTTCAAAAAACGATTATAGATCGCACTTAGCCTTAGGGATTTTTTGATGGAGCATACCAGGGTACTCTAGGAACTTGTGGAGTTGGTGCCATTCTTTATCTAGATAATGAAAATTATATTTTACTAAAGTATGGGGTACGTTTGGGCACAAACAATAGAGTAGAACTTTATTCCCTTTGGATCCTACTTAGGGTTGTAGTGAATAGGCAGGTTAAGAGGATATAGGTCTTTGGTGACTCCAAACTTCTGTTGGACTGGGAAAATGGTAAAAGTAACATTTCTAACTTGGAGATGGGGCTTATTTTCAATAGGATTATGGAAAATAAACTAATTTTTGAAGAGGTGTCCTTTGCTCATGTCCATCGACAATTCAACCACAAATATGATCAATTATCAAAGGAAGCATTCATTTTGGAGGAAGGTTTTTTGCTTGTTCATGAGATTAAGGACCATACTCTTACAGATTTGATACTCTTACAACTTTTTTGATGAATGGATTTTTGGTCATGTTTTAATTTTTGTTTATGTAAAGTTAGAGAGAGTGTGTCTCATGGTTTTGTCTTAGCATCAATATGATGTCGTGGAAATATTTGTTTAAAGAGTGACCTATATAAGGATGCTTGTAAGAGTCAAAGTCACAAGGATAGGCTATAGCCTTATCTAATAGAGGCGGTCTATGAAGAAAATGGCTACTAACGATAAAAGTAGAAGGGATATGATCAATGTGTATTTCATTTCAACTAGAAATAGCTATACAATGATTTTTGTCTCGAAAAAAAAACTTGAAATATAATTTCTTGTAGGTAGATTTAAACATTATTATAAAGAAGCATTAAAGATCACTTAAAGATTGTAGATAAACACTAAATATCACAACAAACATCACATATAAGACAAGTATGAGTCAAAAACATTAATGATATCCCATTAATTCATCATAAATAAAGAAGGATATTTACATGACAAACAGCACAGTTACAGTCTCCATTACAAAACTAGACAAACCGTAATACGTATTCTACAACTTTCTTCTCTCCGAAGATTCCTCCCGAGGAATCTCTAACAAGCCTCTCCTTTTCTATCTCTCTACCTACAACCTTATATAATATGTTCTCCATGGGGACCACCTTGACCCATAGGTCGCTTACATAAGTCGACCATAACTAACTTTACATGTATTCACAAGTCCCCAAGCTAGTTGTTATAGCTCTGAGGCAATTCTTAGTACTTGAGGCACACTTCTCCTTGTTGTAGCCAATCATCTGTTGCAATCGATCCTTAGAAGAGTTTTTTATCCAATCACCAGCTTCACACTGTGGGGTGGTACTAAAGAATCTTACAGTGTGAATGGGTTCCAAACTTGGTAGTGTTGATGTTTTAGTAGTTGCGGGAGGTATTAACCTCCAAGTGTAACCTTTGCACTTAGATTAGAATATTTCGGAAGTAGGAGAACCATTAAACAGATGTGTAAAAACCCTAGAAGACATGTCGGCCTAGTAGAATAAAAAATATTAGAATATAATTACCAGAAATTCAGGTCAACCCAGCCATAAAAGTCATTGGATAGATTAATATAAATAGAGGAAATTTTAGCTCATTTGGATACCCAGTTAGAGCACAAGTATTGTGGAGAGTTGTAGTTGTAGCTGCAACTGCAGCTGCAAGGAGGAATAAGGGCGTATGTTCATCTCTTAGTATTGGTCTCTCTCTAGTGGTATCAAGTGATATTCTTGGTGATTCTCTCGGTGGTTCTTGGTGAAACTCTTAGTGATATTCTTGCTAAGTATGGCGCAAGGTTGAAAGAGTAGTGCAGCTACAGTTGCTGCAATGGTGTATGGCACTTGTTCCGTGGATATGGAGACTATCTCTCTTGTGCGCTACCCTTGGAGAAGGAGCGCTCTACTTGTCTTGAGTTGTTGTTGTAGTTAGAAGCTAGGGTTTATCTGTTGGTTCTAGTATGGATTTACAGAATAATGTTGTCAAAGGTTAATGTGCTTAGGGGTGGCATGTGTGAATGCCTATGGTTTGACAATGATGTGACATTGTCTATGGTTAAATGAGCATACCAAAATGTCAACATGGTATTAGAGTTGGTTTCCTTCGTAATAGTCTAACCGTTGGAAGGAAGATCCTTAGTTTCCCCCATTGTCAAGCTCATTGAGCACTTACTAAGAAGGTCGCCTAAGTAGGGAGCATCTCTTCCCCGAATCAAATATGAAAATTTCTAAATTTGAGAAATTAGGGTTTCCTCATAAAACCCTAGGTCTACAGTGCCAGTTGCAGTTTTAGTGTCAGTTCCTCCATGCCAGTTGCAACACCAGTTACAATGCCAGTTGCAACACCATTTGCAGTGCCAGTTGAAACACCATTTGCAGTGCCAGTTGCAACACCAGTTGTAGTGCCAGTTGCAGCGAAAGTTTATGTGAAGTGTTGGGACTAAATTTTTTGTTGTCCTAGTGCACCTTACTCTAGCGCATCTCTAACTACCTTTAGATTACAAGTTGGAGCACCTTTGAAGTTTTAAGGAGAAGGGATCTCTAGTCGAAGAAACAGTCGTAGATCTAGAAGGATCTCAAATCCAACACATTCAGAGGAACAACGCACTCCAGGTTTGATTGTTTTCATATTCCTTTAGTTGTTATGGCATTATTGTGATCTTATGAACATCTAGTTTTATTTTGATCTATTGAAGTTATGAGTATCATACTAACCTATTTTCAAAGTGAAAGTTAGAAACTAACTTTAGTCAAAGTATTAGATTGATTAAGTATTAGATTGACTAACTTTAGTCTAACTCAGATTTTTGTCAAGAAAGCATATTGTCTGAAGTACATGGGAGAGGTTGAAGAGAATATTTGTCATCTTGAGTGAAGGAGACTCGGAAGAAACTCAACAACACTCATTCTTGAAGATAAGACTCCATATTCCAAGTTTGATTGATTAAATTAATAAGTTTCCAATTTGCACATATCAAGTTTGATAATTGCTACATTACTAGTTGTGACAACAATCCTTGAAAGGTTCTATTACTGCTAGATACAATGAATACTTGGCAGCATATAAATGCTAGTACTTGTTTGCAAGATGAACTAACATATCCCCTAGGAGATACTTCTAGTCTTGCTTCCAAGTAGGTCACCTTGGTAATAATATGATGATTACCATGAGATTGTCTTTTATTCTTGTTGACATAGATATGTTATTATGAAAATGCTATTATACTTTATGTTTTTCTTTTCTTGTTACGGACAGGTTACCATGGAGGAATGATTGATCAAAACACTAGAAGAGTGTTGTTCCATTCCTTATTATTGTATTTTTATTTTGGCTCTTGTTCCAGGCAAGTCACAAACAATAGCTCTGAGAAGGACCTATTGTGATTATTGTTCTCGTTCATGTTTTTATTATTATAAGAATAGTATTCTTGTCTATTGTTTTCCCTTTTTTTTTGTCCTTATTTCGGGCAGGTCACAGGTGATAACTCTAAGGGAAGCTACAATGACGGTTGAAGGAGACAACACATTAGATGGTCTCTAGTTTGATACATGGAGAAGACTATCTAGATAAGAAGTTGTATACATGACCGTATACATCCATGTACTGAAGAAGAAGAAGATGAACAAGGGTATTTTCTTGTGGGATACTAAGTATCTCATATGAATATTGATTGTAAGGAGAAGAAGGCTCTAAATATGACCGAACAAATCCCTCTAGTACAGTTGATCACTCTTCATATCAAGAAGAGTTAGTAGATCCAGAAGGGTCTACTCAAAATCATTGCAGTAACCAAGAAGAAGACATCATCGTCATGTGACACTTTACAGGATGAAAATATATAGATATGTAGCATTGATTAGCCATATCATGAGGACTAGATGACTCCACCAATTGTGAGGTAGGTGGCCCCACCAAGTACTATCTCAAAAGGAGCTAGAGTTAAGAGGGATTCCACCCTCACGATCTTGTAGGGAGGAGAAGCCTCCTCAGGACCATTCATGGAGACTTTAGAGGAAATCATACAAAGTTTATATAGACTCAGAGGGAGTCAAGCTTCAGAGGGAGCATGGAGACTTAGAATGAGCCTGATCTCAGAGAGATTCAATGGCTTAGAGACTTTCATTCAGAAAGTATTCCTCCTTAGATTCATATGGAAGAGAGAGATGTCTTCTAGGACTGACAAACAAGTACCATGATTTGAGGAGGCTAGATCGAGGCTTCAGAGGCTTTGAGGATATACGAGATATTATGGGAATATTCCCTTACTTCAGTAGACTTTTCTACAGGGACAAAGGAGGAATCCAATTAGAAGGACTAAGATATATATATTTTCCTTGGTTCCGAGACCAAAAGGGAATTCAGTGGTGACTTTCAAGTTGATCTATAAGATCAAGCATGTTGCGGATAAATAGCCTAGAGATGTACAAAGCCTGATTTATGTCCAGAGGATTCTCCCAGCAAGAGGGAGAAGACTATGATTAGACACTTGCTCCAGTCTATTGCTATCGATGAACAGGTAGCAGATGTATTGACAGAGCCCCTGTCCAAAGTTATGTTTTAGTATTTCAGAGACAATCTTGGAGTGGTCTAGAAAGACTTCTTCAGTAGTGAAAAGTGATTGTTTTCTCCAGTAGTGAAATATGTTCCCCAGTAATGGGAAGTGATCCCCAGTAGAGGGAAGTGATGAGATCCCTAGTGGTGGGAGCTACCCTAGCGCAGGTTGGTACTCCAACATAGGATGGTATGCTACCCCAGTGCATGTTGGTACTCCAACGCAAGTTGGTATGCTACCCCATAGCAGGTTGGTACTCCAACCCAGGCTAGTATGCTACCCCAATGCAAGTTGGTACTCCAACGCAGGTTGGTATGCTACCCCAGCACAGGTTGGTACTCCAACGCAGACTAGTATGTTACCCCATCGTAGGTTGGTACTCCAATGCAGGCTAGTATATTACCCCAGCACAAGTTGGTACTCCAACGCAAGTTGGTATGTTACCCCAGCGCAGGTTGGTACTCCAACGGAGGCTGGTATGTTACCCCAGCGCAGGTTGGTATGCTACTCCAACGCAAGATGGTATGTTACCCCAACATAGGTTGGTATGCTACTCCAACGTAGTCTGGTATGTTACCCCAGCGCAGGTTGGTATATTGCTACTCCAACAAAGGATGGTACACTACTCTAGTGAAAGTGTAGAACTCCTTATGATGTATGGATTCGTGAAATTCAACAAGACAATGGACGAGGTGTGGAGAAGCATAGAAGCAGTGATGATGATCGTGCCAAGAGGAATACCTTCCTCGTTAAGAGGGAGTGTTAAATTTTTTAGTCAGATTCTATGTGAGCTGACGAGTTACTAGTTATGTATGAACTAGATGTTGACCTGTAGTATCGGAAATGATTCTCAGTTAGAGTGTCGATCATTAGCATCGGAGGTTACTAGATGGAGGGCCAACCAATAGTTTTGGAGGTGTTTTCTAGCTAGATGGATAATGTGCGACTATGATGGTGATACTTGTTACATGATCTATTTGATCAGAAGATAGCTTGTGTGGCTATGGTGATGCTACCTATAGACTGGTTTGCAAGACCATGTGAGTCTTACCCATGCCATGTGAGATGGATGGATGTATTTGACACCACTACAAGAAAAACATCTTAGTTAATACCTCCCTAGCTAAGAGGGAGTGTTGATGTTTTAGTAGCTGTGGGAGGTATTAACCTCCAAGTGTAACCTTTGTACTTAGATTAGAATATTCTGAAAGTAAGAGAACCATTAAACAGATGTGTGGAAACCCTAGAATACAAGTCGGCCTAGAAGAATAAATAATATTAGAATATAATTACCAGAAAGTCAGGTCAGTCCAACCAGAAAAGTCATTGCATAGATTAATATAAATAGAGGATGTTTTAGCTCATTTGGATACCCAGTTAGAGCACAAGTATTGTGGAGAGATGTAGTTTCATTTGCAATTGCAACTGCAAGGAGGAATAAGGGCGTATAGTCATTTCTTAGTCTTGGTCTCTCTCTAGTGCTATCAAGTGATATTCTTGGTGATTCTCTTGGTGGTTCTTGGTGAAACTCTTGGTGATATTATTGTTAAGTATGGCACAAGGTTGAGAGAGTAGTGTAGTTGCAGCTGTTGCATTTGTGTATGGCACTTGTTCTATGGATATGGAGACTCTCTCTCTTGTGCGCGACCCTTGGAGAAGGAGGGTTCTACTTGTCTTGAGTTGTTGTTGTAGTTAGCATCTAGGGTTTCTATGTTGGTTCTAGTATGGATTTCCGAAATATTTTTGTCAAAGGTTAATGTGCTCGGGGGTGGCATGTGTGAGTGCCTATGGCTGGTTGACAATGATGTGACATTTTCTATGGTTAAATGAGCATACCAAAATTTCAACAGGTAGTGCATCGAAGGGAAGGATCTAATGGAATATACATAATGTGGTATGGATATGGAGGGTGCACTACTAGGCAGGAAGAGAGCATGGGAAGTGAGGTTTAATGGTTGATGATGTATTGGGGATGAGCTTGAGGCAAAGGATTATGCTGGGGATGGATAGGATTGATAAAACTAGGTATATGTTTACCATTAGTTATGGTCTTGTTGATAAGAAACTGTTGTGGTATCCTATACATGGGTCAAACACCTTAATTGCCCATTTGGCCTAACCAATCTAGACATATTCCTTCTAGTGAACTACTTTGTCTCATGTCTCCTTGTATTGTCGCATTCCTTGGAAGTGTTGGCATTATCGATTCCTCCCCTCAATATGTGTTGCTTTTCCTTTTCTCCTCCCATTGTTGTTGGAGACTCCCCCTTTCTATGTGTTAGGGCCTCCTGGACGGTCGATGTTGATGCGACGTGCTTCTTCATGACTGGTGGCACCATCCTCATATGGGTGCAATGTTGTGACCTCTGAGTCGAACACCTGAATCCTTCCCAAGTTCCCCCCATGGTAGCGTAGTCTAAATATTCTACCATTAATTGGCATTTTTCACCTGAATCTGGTGATCTAAATATGGGGAAAATAACAATTTTATGTTGTTTAACTTGCATTTATGAAGGCATAAATGGATTCAGCATCCAGAAAAACCCTTGGGGCACTCAGATTATACAAACGTAACCACTCAATGAGCTACTTATAATGGCATGGACTAGTGTCCCTTCGTTATACAAATGGGCAACTCTAGGACATCAAAGTGTCGGTTAGGACCAGCTATCATAGGACTTCACTGGTCACATTAACTAGCATTTGACTTGAAATTCTCTCATAGTCTATTTGGCGGCATAACTAATCTAGGTGAGGTATTGTCCAACCTACCCACATCATGCAAACTTTTAATCTGCATTATGTTTATCCATTAATCCTTGTACTTTCCAATCATATCTCTCATCCACTCACATTTAATTGATGTCTCGAGACAACATGGGCACAATAATCCCGTGGCAGACATTTTTATCCCCCTTAGCTGGCATAATTGACATCTCGAGACAATGCGAGCATAATAATCCCATGACAAGCATTTTTAGCCCCCTAGATAGCATAATTAAGTCCTAAGGTTCCAAATGCACCCATGAGATGAATTCTTTTTTGAGGTGGTAGTGACATAGTGGCAAGCCATGGGGAAATTGTGGGTGATGATGGTGATGTCATTGTTGCAATATCGACGGTCTTTCCTGGGTACATGAAGTTTTAGCCAGTACATTGGGACATGAAAAAGGTTGTTTTATTACAAATCATCGAATATGAGACAAAAGTCGAATGAATAACGAACCTCGTCGTAATTCTGACGAACATCGGGGCACCAAGAACAAAATGTAATGAAATTTTGAGAATTAGTGAGTAATGTATGATGGTAAGGTCGATTTTTCCCATAACATCATAACACCCTGTCAAATTTCAACACCATATGTAGTAGTGTAAGTGCAGCCATTTCCATATCCATGGCCAATCTCTAGTACTCCTTATCTACCATATCCATGCTCGCTTTCATGGTTCTAGGCTCATCAATATTAGCAAATAAATAAAACATACATCTGAAATCAAACAAACTATGATTATACATGTTAGTTTCCTTCTATGTTGAGTGGACCTCCTAAAGTTTGAGGTGGACTTTCTTCCTCCTCTCTCAAACTCTCTAAACCCTCCTTCTCATCAATTCTATCATGAACTTCTTTTTCATTTTCTGGTCTTGGGTGGCAGTTAAACCACGAACTTCTTCTCATCCTCTTATGGCTACACCTATGTGGGAGAAGGATTAACTTCTCTAAAAATAACATTCCTACTACACAAAAAATTTATATCCATAGGATCCCAAATCTTGTACCCTTTCACACCAATGCCATGGCCAATGAAGATACATTTCATATCCTTAGTATCCAACTTTAATCGCTTTTCCTTAGACACATAATCATATTCCTCACAACCAAAAACACGAATATGATTAAGGGATTATTTCCTATCCATAGATCCATAAGGTTTTTATCCACAAGAGCTGATGTGGGAGACATGCTAATCAAGTAACATGTAGTAGCAACCGCTTTTGCCCAAAACTTCTTCCCTAAGACAGCTCCACTAAGCATACACTCTTTCCATCAACATTATGTTCATTTGTTTTGCAACTCCATTATGTTAAGGGGCATATGGAGTTTTCTTGTGTCTTTTAATCCCGTTCTTCTCATAAAACTTATCAAACTTCACTAAAAAAAACTCACCACTATTATTTGTCCTCAACGCCTTAATCTTCCTTCTAGTCTAATTTTCCAAGAGATCTTTAAACTTCTTAAACCAATTAAAAAGCTTAGATTTAGGTATAAGAAAATATACTTGTGGCCTTCTAGAATAATCATCAATGAATGACACATAATACAAACCCTTATAAACCAAAGGAACTTTGGTTGGACCTAATACATCAGAACGAATTAAGCCTAACAACCCAGAAGATTTGTGAGAACTAGAATAACATTGAACACAATCTTATTTTCCATATATCCAATGCTCACAAAAATCAAATTCAAGAGAAAAATCATTTAATCCATTGACAAGAATTGTGTTTTTCAAGGCTCATAGGCTCTTCTCACCTATATGGCCCAATCTTTGATGCCACAACATTGTCTTCTCTGCAGGTAAGTTGCTTTCTAAAGAAAGATCTTATTTAGGTACCTAAAACGCATGACCATCAGAGGTAGATATAGGTTCTTATTGTGAAGGTGTAGATGATATATATCTCTCCGCTACAGAAATTGAAGAACTATTACACTAAATAGTACATGCATCAAGCTAGAAAAAAATTCCCACTCAAACACTAGTAGTCAACACCATAGCTCTTCGTACCATCTTACACCCTTTGTCGAAGAAAAAAATTGCACACCCGCATCACTAAGTTTTCTTACTAATAGTAGGTTTCGTGTCAGACCCAGAAAGTGAAAAACCCCATTTATCCCCTATACTTTGCCATCAGGGAATCTGATCAAGACTCTACCTTTACCAACTATGCTAAGAGGAGAGTCATCACCAAGGTATACATCCCACTATCATATTTCTCATACACTAAAAACTAGTATCGATGGGAAGTCACATGGAAAGAAGCTCCAGAGTCTATCAACCACACACTTTGGCCTGAATGGGTTTCCAAAGCTACAACAAAGGAATTTCTACCATCCTCTTGAGAATATTTTTTAGACTCACCATCAAAATCATTTTGTTCCTTTTTTATTCTTCTTTTTCTCTTCCTTTCAATCTCTTCTAAAATCCCTAACCTTGTCGTAGTTCCAACATTTTTCCTTGGACTTTCGAGAAGACTTATTTTTCCCAAGGGACCTACCCTTTTCACTCTTCTTTCCTTTGTCCTTCAATCTTCCATGAACAACCAAGGCCTCATTCATGGATTCAAAATCTGTATACCTCACCTCCACTGAGAGTAAAGCAACTACGAGCTCATCAAGCACCAATGTATTTATAATGCTTTCAATGGACATTACTAGGTTTTACCATGCATATGGAAAAGAACTCAAAAGGTCATACAATGATCCTCCTCATCCATATACACTCCAACTAAGATCAGTTTGGTCACAACAGTATTAAATGCATTCAAGTGCTCGGCTATAGAATCGCCATCACCCATCCTCAAAGAGAACAACTTTTCATGCAAAAAAAAGTTTACTCGCCAAGGATTTAACCAAATACAAATCCTTCAACTTCTTCTGGAGAGTTGCTACAACTTTTTATTAAGAGATTGTAAACATTCTCACCTTTCTCTCCAACACCACCCACTCTTCATCTTTCATACCAATGGGTTTGGTTCTGGATACTGCAACCCATAGATCTCAATCTACAAGAAGATCCTCCATCTCGAGTTTCCACAACTCAAAGTTAGTTCTATTAAACTTCTCCATTTCTAATCTAGACATGTTTTCCATTTCCCCACAACAAGATTTCCTTTTGTGTAAGCTCCCACTCGAACCAAGATTAGAAAAAAAAAACCTTCTCCCTAACACCTTCGACCTAAGGTGATCAATATTTAATACCAAATGAAAGGAAGCAGAGGTGCGGAATACTCTTCCTACACTAATCAATGAGAGAAGAATATGCAAAAATTAAATGAACACAATAGCAGTAGTAAACAACATAGAAACATACTACTATTATTCAATGGTTTCATGGGGAAAACCCTTTTGAGAGAATAACCCCAAACTTTAAAGTACACTCAATGTATTATTCAACAACTAAATGGTTAGAATACACTACAGAGTCTATGTGCTCTCAACTAGAGAGTTCAGTAGTAGCATAAGGATTCCAAAGAAATTTCAATAGCATAACAGTAAGTTAAAACTCACACATTGTTTTTCAATAAATAGGCATAATAAAACCATAAACCATTTATGGTTTTCCAATTCTACATGCTAGAAACTACCAACAATTAATTGGCCAATTGTTGTTGTTAGTGATTTGTATTTATTCACTTCCACTACTCAATATTTATTCCATGCCACTACCCAACAATTATTCCCTCCTATTGCTCAACATTTATTCCCTAGTACAACTCGGCAATCATTACATAATTTACTATAGGACTGCAAGGTGTATGACACACCTATCCCAACAACAAAAAATGAGCTAGATGAGGTTTTGCACTCCTTTAAGAAATATAAAATCCCTGGGATTAATGGGTGGCCAATGGAATTCTTCATATGCTTTTATGACTTACTTGAGGAGTGCCTTCTAAGAATCATAGAAGATTCCAAGGTGTTGGGAATAATTTTAGAAGATTTTAATATAACATTTATAACCTTAATTCCCAAATCAAATAACCCCTCTAGAATTGAGGAATACATGCCGATTTCATTATGTAACTACATTTATAAAATAATTTAAAAGATTATTTCTATAAGGATAAATAATCTTTTTTCAAATTCTGTATCTTTAGAAAAATTCAGTTTTCTAGTTGGGAGATAGATCCACGAGGTTGTAGGGGTTGCATAAGAGACCTTTCATTCAATCAAGGTCAAAAAGTCACTTGTAATGGTTTTAAAAATGGACCTTTCAAAATATTACAACATGGTAAGTTGGTTATATTTAAGAATGATGTTATTGCATTCGGGTTTCACCTTAAATTTCATAAACTACATGATGAAGCATTACCTTAGTCTCCTTTGTAGTACCGGTTAATGGCTCTACCTTAGAGTTTTTTAGAATTGGTAAGGGCTTGAGGCAGTGATGTCATATATCCCTACTACTTTTCTTATTAGTGGCAAAAGGGAAAAATCGAGCAATGATAGAAGCAAACAAATATGGGGATTTGAAAGGCATTAGAATTAGGATGAACCCTTTTATAACCCACCTTTTATTTGTGGATGACATTATTCTCTTTTGTAATGGATCCATGGGAGATGATATTAAGATAAAAGAAATCTTGGATCTATATTGCAAGGCAACATGGATGGTTAGAAACCTAAACAAGTCCACCATCTCTTTAATGGGAGTTAATGAGGATATTAATAGGGATCTAACATACCACTTGCCTTTCAAGGAAGTTGATTTATAGGTTGGGATCAAGTATCTAGGGTTTTATTCAAAACAAAATGACTACAAAAAATCGGATTGGGGGTGGATGGTATCAAAGGTAGAGAAAAAAGTATCTCTTTGGTGCAATAAGCGACTCTCTTGAGGAGGCATGGTAGTGATGGTAAAATTTGTGCTAGAGGAAATTCCAGTATACTATATTTCCTTAATTTTCACACCCAAGGGAGTGTTGGAAAAGATAAGGAAACTCAACTTTAAAATTTTGTGGATGGGAGCCATTGAGAAAATTAATTTTTCCTGGGTTTCCTGGAAGAGAATTGCAATTCCCAAAGAAATAGGAGCCTAAGGGATAAAAAATAATCTATGTTTTTCAAATGCCTTAGCTACATAATATACTCAAATATTGATTGTTGGAGGGGGTTTGTGGATGGAAACTATGTGGAAGAAATATATTTCTCCACAATGTGTGAAGGAGTGGGTCAGATCTTCAAGGAAATATTTTACTAATGCATATGTTGTCTGGAAGGCTTTGGTGTTCGCCTTTCTTGATGGGAAGATGACTAGTTTAGAAAGTATGGGCTAAGTCTCGTATGAGGATTGGTGAGGATCCTTGGGTAGGTTGTGAAGAAAATTTTTAGTTACTAAGAAACATAGAGGAAGACATTTGAGATAAGGACATTATTTAGTTAAATCAGGAAATGGATCCCATCAATGCTAATATTTTCTCTCGGGAATGGTTATCTTTAGAAGTATTGGAATTCAAGGGTGAAGAGGGGCAGATTTGGGAAAACTATTGTCCCTCTCTGAAGAATAGTCAATTCATAGTAAAATGCAAGGAGGATGAACTAATATGATCAAGGAACCCTGTAGAGGGTTATACTCCAAAACTATGATATAAATATTTAATAGAGGAAGAAGAGATCCAAGAGATGGGTGTGTGGTTCAAAGAAGAGGGGAAATTCAAGCACCCCCTAAAATCAAGAATTTTCATGTGGTTGTATCTAAATAAAAAAGTCCCTACATGGGACTATATGCAGAAGAGGAACTGGAAGGATTATATGGATGGAAGGAATGTTGGCATGTTTGAATACAAAGTCATCCTGCCTCAAATTTGTGCAACACAAAATGTAGTTGTTCTAAAAAGTTTTAAACATGTGCAAGATCCCAAACCCCCAAGAGTTATAAGAGAAGAAATTATCGACATGTTAGGTGATTGGGAATACTTTGACAATGTTGCATAGTGACACCCTTCTATGGGAGGAGTTGGAGGTATTATAAACAACTCTAATACTACCTTTCAAAAGTTCAAAGTTGGATTATGTAGGAGCTCAAACAACTACGTTGAATTAATTGCTTTAAAATTGCTTTTGATGCTTGTTGTGGAAAAAGGAATCTAAAGGATACAAGTGATGGGAGACTCAAAAGTTGTAATAATTTGGATGTCAAATCTTGTTGAGTTGAGGAATTTCCATTTGAGACCAATATATGATGAAATCAATTTATAAAAAAAATATCGATAGTATTTCCTGTCATCATATTTTCAGGGAGAGAAATTGTATTGTTCATGCTTTATCCAAACCAAGTGTGTAGATGGCTCAAGGTTCTTGGCATACTTTGGCACGTCAAGAAGAAATTCTTAGTGTATATGATCCAATACATTTCATACGATGACTTCTATTTTATATAGAGACTATGCAGTTGTAGCTTTCTATAGTTTTTACTTTCTATGACAATGTCCCTAGGGAAGATGAACAACTAAACTGATATTTTTTATCATACTCCTTTTTTAATTCTAAATGTAATGTTTTGGACTTTTATAATATCCGCTCTTATGTTGGCTTATATGATAGACCCATTATCTAAAGGTTATTGATAGCATGTTACTTTCATCATGGCGATGTAAGTGGTCTTGATATGCAGTTATAGAACTCTATTTACATAAATTAGTAGATGCGAAAATTATTGAATGCCTTTGGGCATCTTTAGAATGTAATTTTGTTTATTACTAATGAAATTAAGATTATTTATTTATTTTTATGGGGAAAAATGTGAAAAAGTTCCAATATTGCCTGAGATATTTAGGCTTTCAATGGCTCAAGCAAGTTTCAAGGAAGCGGTTGATGTAGGAGCATATCATTTCAATAATTTATTGAAGGAACCTCCAAGAGAAAACATAACTAAGATTATAAATCCATCCTCCTTCCCAAGTTTTTTTAGTGAGGAACAAAATGAACAACTAATGGGGGTAGTGATAAAAGTGGAGATAAAAGAGGTTTTACACTCTTTCCAAAAATATAAGAGCCTAGGTCTAGATGGATGGCCTATAGAGGACAGTCTCTTAGGGGTGGTGGAAGAATAAAGAGTTTATGGAAAAGTTCAAGAGGATATAGATAACATTTTTTTTATGTTGATTCCAAAGAAGGGTGCCATTAATACTTTTGAGGAGTACATGCCCATCTCACTATGTAATTCCATTTAGAAAATAACATCCAAGGTAATTGCAAGGAGGTTGACACCCATTATGTTAGATTATATTCCCTTGGAACGATTTGGTTTTCTGAATGGTAGACAAACTCATGATGTTTCTAGGGTGGCCCAAGAAGGATTGCATGTTATCATGAGAAGGAAACTTCTATCCATTTTCATTATATTGGACTTGTCTAAGGCCTATGATAAGGGTGTCTTGGTTATATTTAAGACCTCATATAAATCCAGGTTGGATTTTGTCTACCCTTTATAAATCAGATTGAAATATTTCTTAGTTTTGTTTCTTTCTCTTTGCTAATTAATGGTTTCACTTCTTCTTTCTTTACTCCCTCTTGTGGTATAAGGTAGGGATGTCCATTATTTTCCTTTTTTTTCTTGTTGGTGGAAAAAGGTCTAAGTATGTGCATATCATCCTTGAGCGAGTCTAGCACTCTGAAGTGCTCTAAAAGGTATCAAAATCGGAAATATCATTCTAACTCGTTCACTTTTTGTTTATGATACATGGCTATTTGGGAATGTTTATGTGGGAGATGCAAACATGTATAAATACGTTCTAGAAATCTACATGAAGGAATTTAATATGAATGGAGTTAAACATAAAAAATCCTCTATTTCGTTTAATGGGGTTCTAGTTGGTCTTGAAAGGGTCCAAAAAACCACTATGCATTTCCCTAAAATTCATTTTAATAAGGGGATGAAGTACTTGGGATATACTTTCAAAGTTGATGATGGTGGTTATTAGGGTCCGATATGGTTGTATTTCAAGTTAGAAAAAAAGAATTTTGATTTCGTGTAATAAATGGCTCTATTTGGAAGGTATGATTAGACACATAAAATCAATGTAAGAAGCAATGCCAATTTATTAGCATTCACTTGCCTATATCCCCATTGACGTGTAGAAAAAAATAAGGAAAAATGTTTTAATTTTATCTGCAAAAGAAAGAAAGAAAAATATGTTATGGCATTGGTAAATTGGAAAAAGATTTCCAAGCCAAAAACCGTGGATGGTTAGGGACTAAAAAACATCCAAGTTTTTGGTTAGTCTCTAGCAACCAAAAGTCTCTAGAGGTTAATCACAAGAAATGGTCTATGGAAACAATTAACAAGACATAAGCATATGAACCCACTAACCATAAATAAATGGATTAAGAGCTCTCATAAATCATATCATGATTCCTCCATTATCTTGAAAGAAATGGTTATATCCTTTTTCATCCCGAGTTCCTAGTTGGCATGGAAGGTGAGAGATGGAATAAAATTAAGATTGGTCACAAATCGATTGGTTGCAATGGAAACTATAAACTAATAGAGGATCTAGTGCTTCTTTTTCATCATCAAAATTTGCATTTTCTAAGAGATGTTACTCCTCCTAAACATAAAACATTTTGGAAGAAGGAAAGGAAGATTGTAGATGATCTTGGTCTTAGAGGACAGTTGGTTACAAAATGTGGGGCACACACTCATTAGTTATCCATTGGAAATATAAAGCTTTGTTTAGAGGAAGAATAGTTTGGTCAAAAAATATAGTGGATTTTTCTTACTAAGTTAGGGTATTCATTTTTGTTTGCAACATATTTGCAACCAAATATAGATTGGTGGTGATGAAGCATTTGGAAGTTGAATGGACAACTAAATACAACGATTTTATTTTGGGTGGCACTATCAAATAATGTCCTAACATTGAATACTTTGTAGAAGAGAAAGTACTGATCATTTCTTTACTGTGCAGGAAATTTGAGGAAAGATTTTTTCATCTTTTGATTAGCTATCATTTCACAATGGATGTATGGTATACAGTCAAAATTCTTCTTGGTGGAGTTGGATAGTGGGTTCGTATCTCCCTCTCAATGGATTTCAAAGCATGAATGGAGGATCCATCAACCATAAATTTAAGAGGCCTTCCTATTATAGTGAGCTAGGTGATTTGGATATCTAGGAAGGAAATCTTATTTCAAAATTCCACTTTATCACCCACTTGGGTTTTCTTTAAAATTCAATATTTTTTTGAGAGTATAATGGATAGACCAAAAAAAATCTTCCTAGGCATATCATCTCTTGGAATTTGATGAGACAATGGCATGGGGATTTTGGGTGGGATCTCTCAAGGTAACCTAGAAATATATGGAGAAAGTTGAGCTTTATTTTTGTCTCCCGCCCACCATTTTCTCTTTTCAATGGATTAGGGTATGGAACAAACACTCGGGTGAAACTACATGCCCTGGATTAACTTTTCAAATTGACAGTGGATTAAGGAATTGATAGATTGAAAATTATGAGAGATTCTAAACTTATTATTGACTGGATGAGTGGCTTTGTGCCCTTCCAAAATCTAGTCTTTCAAGCTCTGATGGATAAGGTCCATACTCAGAGAGATCATCTTACTTATTTTCTTTCAAGCATATTTATTTTTAACATAATACCCTCGCTAACTATCAGTCTAAATATGGATGTGATGAATAGTTAGGGATGTTGAAGCTATTCGAAACCAAACATGGTGTTCGATATAAGCATCATCTTCATTTTTTGTCGTGATCTTATGGTTTTCCTTTTGCAAATTGAATATCTTTAGAATATCTTCTATTATGACTATTTAATTTCATTTATGCAAATGTTAAATATCTAAAAACTAGAATTGAATTTTTCAAGACATTGGGATTCAAGCTATTATAATCATTACCCTTTTGAGCCTATTGGTTTTATACGAGTGCTTATAACACTTTTTTGCAGAATCTAATATCTCGATTGTTATCCCATAAATAAAAAAATATTATGTTTTTTTCATTTCTACACTCACAAAAACAATTCTTTATTTATATATAGTTCTCATAGGGTCATGTGGAGGTCTTTTAATTGTGAGTTTTTTTAGTAGACCAATTATAACAATGGATATATGTCAAACATCATTGATTGATATATCATGGTTGAAGCCATAAATCAGATGTTAGGATATAAGGATTACTATGTAATAAAGTCACTTGTGACTTTAGAAAATGTTAATGTTCACTTTTTGTGTAAAGAAATATATTCCATATTCATAGCTGGAAATGACTTGCTTAGTGAACAATGATATATAAGGAGGTAAAATCCTTTGTAAAAGATGCACCATATATTCATTGATAATATTATATTGTGTTATTGTGAGTATCTTCCGTTGAGCTTAGTTATGTGACTCAACCTTATCTAGGATTTCCTCATTTAATGATCCAGCTCATTTTTGTAATATGGTATCCGATCAAGAATCTGTATCAAGAGTCTCAGGCCTTTGAAAGACAAGGTTTCCACTCTCGTGACTTCAATAGTCTAATAACCATAAAGTTTGTATGAGTGTGTAGACCTAGTGATTGTCAATGGTAGAGACAGATTCATGGATCACCAACATGTATTCTAAACTCTAGAAGACATGATTTCATCTCTCTTTGTTGAAGAAAAGAGAACCATTACAAGTGATACAAAAGGTGATACTCAACCTGAGACTACATTATACTCAAGAAACAATCGTAGCAAATCAACTAAAGAAAAAGGGGAGACATAATGTTACTATTGTAAGAAAATGGGTCACATAGCTTGGAACTATGGATGTTGAGCCAATGGTGTTCTCAAGGGAAAAGTCAAAGATAGACCACTCTTAGCTAATGCAACCATTGTTGAAGATCGATTGGATGTGACATTGATGATGATCTTACTAGAGAAATGGAATTCTATGCATTTTAAGAAGCCCGCACTTTGAATACAAGAATGGATCTAGTGTAGATACATCTCAATGTGGATGGTTGCCTAGATAATTTTGGAGTTTGTAAGCCTTGAGAATTATACCCTTACGAGGGTCATGAGAAAACTTGATGGAGCATTGTGGATGTAGCTCAACATGGATGGTCATCCAATAATTTAGGAGATTTGTAATTTGGGAGTTTGGGGAGGTGGAATTTGGGAGCTTGAGAATTCAACTTGGGAGCTACACCTTTACGAGGGTTACGAAGCAGCTTGATGGGGCTCTACCCGGTCTAAGAACTATTTTCAAAGAAGAATCTTTTGAAGAATGCTTGGTTTTGATGTTTTAGTTTTTATTCAACGTTCTTTATCTTTGGTTAGTATGTTTTTCTTTCAATACTATAAGACTTAAGAGGTGGTGTTAGGATATAAGGCTTACTAGGTAATAAAGTCATTTTATGACTTTAGAATATGTTCACGTTCAATTTTTATTTAAAGTAATCTATCCCACATTCATCAGTGGAAATGCTTTGCTTAGTGAACAATGATATGTAAGGAGGTAAACTCCTTTATAATAAATGCACCAATTATTCATTAATAATATCATATTGGTTATTGTGAGTAGCTTCCTTTGAGCTTAGTTATGTGACTCAACCTTATCTAGACTTTCCTCATTTAGTAATATAGCTCCTTTTTGTAATAGTCACTTAAAAGTATTTTAATTGTGAGTTTGTTGAGTAAATCAATGATAATAATGAAGATATGTCAAACATCCTTATTGATACATCATAGTTGAAGCCAATAAAATGTTGATGAAAAATTGTCAATCGACTATTTTAAAAAAATGATTACTCTTCATCCAAAGAGAAAAATGCCAATAAATTTGTAGTCTTAATTATATACAACATTTTGAGAATTTGTTTTTCCAAATTATGCTCTTGGTAGAAGATGGATTTCTCGTGATCATTGTTTTATTCGTTTCCCACATAACAATACATGTTTTTTTAATAAAATAAATTTATATGGAATTCTTACTGAACTTGGTTGAATTATTATTGTTCATGTTGACTTTAATCATGTATATGACAATGGAAAGTTGCTTTATGCACTTTCTTATATAGAGTTTTATTTTTTTAGGGAAAGTGTGTGTGTGTGCGCACACACACACACACACATTTCAATGTTGTTATGCAAATAATCATCTAGTATATTACATATATTTATTTGATTGATGTATATATTTTGTTTGTGAGTGTGATTAAGATCATGGTTCTAAAATCCCTCTTGCATCTTCGCGATGATCCTTCACATCCTTTTAGGTTGAAGAGGAGAAAAAGTAAACTCTTGGGAGTTTAATGGGCAAGGACACATTTATGACTTTCATGATTCAAGGATGTACCAATCCACCTTGTATTTTAGATGAACATAAAGCAATGTTGGTAGATGAAGATGAGGGTATTGATGTTAAGAATAAAAGCTAATATTATAGGAAATGAATCCTCTTTCCAGTCACAAATCTTACAAAAATTTCAGGAATGAGTAGAGTTCTACCATGATCAAAGATTTGTGCATGATGAAACAATGCCACTAGGGGTTTTACCCAATTTGAATTGACTAAAACTCATTGGTGTTATACTTAACAATTACTTTGGGAATAAAAAAAATGTTAACAATAATGTTAGAGATTATGATAATAATGATGAAGCTAATAGAAATGTTCATGTGGTATATCAATGTCAAAAAACTAATCCAAAGAATGCTCATCTAATAGGTTTTGACATTAATGTCACAAAATCCATCAAAGAAACAATAAAAATTGCACTTTTTAAATAGGAGGCAACATCACAAGTCAAAATTGTTCGACATATTACTCCTGAGGGATCTAAATGTGAAATTTAGTTGAACATATATTGACATCATTGCCTTATTGAAGTAAGTGTAAAGTTTATTTTCATTGTTGTTTTTGTGAGTTAGTAATTCAATGCTTTACATGTGTGTCAATTGAAGTCCAATAATTAAAAATAAAAATATTGCCCAAAGAAAATGCTCTTCTATGCTCATGTAAAGAAGTCGAGTTAATGAATGGCTTAACATTAATTCTAAGCAATAGCATGCTTGTAAGAATGAATGCATACTATATAGAGGAAAATATGAGAAAGATAAAAAAAAATGTTCTAGGTGTAAAGAGCCACATCATCATTCAGATGTATATGACATTACAATTCATGAAAAGGTTGTGTGCCATATTCCACTAATTCCTAGACATCAACAACTCTATTTTTGTAATTCCCCAAAATTTGTTGTGCCATATACCACTAATTCCTAGAAATCAACAACTCTATTGTTGTAAGTCCCTAGTGGAACTTATTCAATGGTCTCATGAAAAGAGTAGAGTGAGATTTGTTTGGCGAGTACACGATTGCAAGGCAATGAAAGTGCACATTGAGGAGATGTAGCCAAAGCAATTAAAAAAAGAGCCACAAAGGTGCTAGAGTGGGTATAACTTGTTCCTTTCTCTTAACTATCAATAAATATTTTATATGGTCAATTTGTTGATTAATCATATTATTCCCCAAATTCTTCATAATAAAAAAAGTGCATCTTATGTTGTCACTCATCATGCCTATGAAGTACCAAGTTAAGAAAATGCATGTGTATCTCAAACCTCTCATAAAAGAGTTGTAGATATCATGGAATGAGATGAGAATGTATGTTATATCACATCCAATTTGTGTACCCATATCTTTTATACTTTGTTTGATAATGCATGATTCCCCGTGATTTGCAATCGCTTGATTAAACATATATTTTATTAGTGATGAAATGCAATATATACAAGCAATCAATGGATAATTAGCACTAATGATCACATATTTGATTTATTTTGAGGTATTAGTACAAAGGGAGAATTTATATGCCCAAGTTGTGGTGAAAAAATATGTTTATAATATTAAAAAGCTCCATGAATGTTTGTTTACAAAGGTAAGAGAAGATTATTTCCAACAAGTACCTACTTTAAGATTGCAAAGTAAATCAGTTCGATGGAAACATCAAAAGGAAATCCCTTCCAAAGATTATCATCGTGAGAGATTGGTTCCATCTTTGTAGCAAAGCTTGTTGAAATGAATTAGATGAGAAGCATAATGAAATGGCCTTGGGCTAAGTCAATTGTATATAATTTATAGATATCCATATTCAAAAGCATTTTGATCACTCATCTTCTAGATCCAATGCATATCATTAAAATTGTGGTAGAATCTATATGGAGGTACATATCCAGTAAATTAGATAAAGGTAATTTGGATTTAATTGATGGAGAACCAACTAATTCACACGAAGAGAAATATAGGTCTTAAAAAAGAAGACAACAAGCCTCCATGGATCTTGTTTAAATATCAAATAAAAATTACTAAAGAGGGTGATTGATTTGGAAACTGTTGTGGATATTCTAGTGGGACAGTTTGTCACAATAAATCTTCCAATATTTTGCAATCTCTTATTATGCAATGCTTTACTTTAGATTTCAGATTTAATATTATTATCTTAGTGCGCAAGGCACTGAAATAAACTGAAATCAAAATGAAAGAAGCTGACCAAATAACACACCATCCACACAATGAACACAAGATGTACCCTAGGAAAACCCAATATGGGAAAAACCCAACTAGAAGATGAGGCTATCTGTTGTTATTTTCTTCTCAGTGATGAAATGCAAATAGAAAGAAAGTTCACTCGCTATGGAGTTTCCATGGACACAATGGCCTAAATGGATATACATGATCTTCTACTTCCTTTGTTATGCTTCAATATCCCACTCATGGTTGCTCTACTTAGCTATGGAATAATAAAAAATACAATATGAATGGAACCCCTTCCTTTCTGAATGGCCCAATACTAATCTAGGGTTAGGGTTTTTGCATGCCTCAAATCCTAATCAGGGCCATGGTTTTGGACTCTTTAGAATCTTCATGAAAGTTTAGATGTGACTAGCTCCATAAATGAGAGTAATGAAAGTTGGTGTGGCATACACTCGGTATCATGGGGGTCAATTGTGGGAGGTGTTATCTCGCATTTCTAGGGATAACTAAGGAGATGATGTCTTGAGGCCCTCAGGTTGCAGACATGGAGTTCCAAGGGATGAATTGAGTTGTGATGTCCACTTACACAAATGAAGACCCACTTCCCCACCACACTTCTCTGGTTCATCATGATGGCATACACAACATCAACATGTTTTTGGAAGACAATGGGTCTTGCTTCATGAGGTACAAGTCAGGTATTGTGCTAAGTGTCACTTTAATACCTGAGTCATTTGAGTATGTTGCATTTAAAGTTTCTTTTGATTATAGAACATTTGCTTGGAAATTATTCTCTTTGCCCTATTTCACCTTGGTGGTTGACATTGTGCCCCAGTAAGTGGTCACCCTTGGGGAAAGACTTGCTACTAGGAGTTTTCCTCGATGAATCATCATACCCTTCCTGATCATACTTATAATTTTTCACACCTCTTCCTTTTTGTATCCTCGTCTTTTAGGATTTTCGGGTATACTGATCCAACAAGGGATTGTACCTCATTTCATGGGAATAAGGGGTTGAAGTTCCAAAGGCTTGTAGCTGGCAAAAGATAAAATCCAATCATAAACCTTCTAGATGTTCGCCCATGGATCTCAAGGACATTGAAATGTCTCTCATAAGAAACTAATGGGAACCCTGAAAAATAACAATCTAAAAATTCCAACCAAGGTAGAGTGAGTGTGGGCAATGTTTTTCATGCTTAGGTAGAAGTCCCACATTGTCTTCAACTTGGGGAAGCATAGTGTGACCAGGGTAGAATCAAGGTGGGAATTTTTTTTCATGCTTAGGTAGAAGTCTCACTTTGGATTCAACCTCGAAATACTTTAATTAGTTAATGGAAATAAATGGGCTTAGAAAAAAAATGCATTGAAAATGAAGGTGCAACACACCCTTTACAAAGGCACCCATAAATGAGATAATACAAACCCTTGTATGTCATGAACCCCGTGCCCAAAAGTGTTACCCCCATCCACTTCATCTTCTTTAAATGGCTTAGAGAGGGTCCACCTAGGAAACACTCCTTGACTTGAGGAATGACTCACCCAATAGGTCACCATAACAACCCTCCCATACCTAAACTTGGAAAGTTGCATAGGGTCTTTCAGCACTTGTTTAATTTGAAAAGGTATTTTTGATGCACATGTTTAGGTGGCTCTTGTATTGGATGTGATTTTACTTGGCATGATACATTTGACTTGATACCCTTGGAGGGCACACTCATGTGTCTTTGCAAGAAGCCCACATAGTGAATCCCATGACTCAGATCTTGGGGCAAGACAAGTGATGAACGTTGGATTTGGAGGCATGAGAGAACACCTTGGAGATTGATACATATCCCTTTCTAGCCCAACAATTTTCCCTTGGAGGCTAAAACGCTTCACTTTGGGGCTTGACGTCTCGATTAGGGCTAAGGTTGCACGATGGTGGTGTTGCTTGATGATTTGGCATGAATTATGAAGGGAAGAAGGCTTGGCATGATGACACGTGGCCTTTGGAGGCCTAGCAATCTCTTCAACAACCCAACGACTTACTAGAAGTGCCAAAACGTCACCCTCTAGGGTCATGACATCATATTTTTAGGGTTTAATTTGTTTAAAATTGAAATTATTATTGTAAAGGGGAAAAATAAAGGAGGTCGGCCTCCTTATTTTATGTTTTACCCTAATTAAGTGGACAAAATCATTTTACATGACCTTCTATAAATAAAGGTCATTTTACATTTCATTTTCACAACTCACTCTCTCTTGAGTGAGAGAGACTTGGTTG
The DNA here is from genome assembly GCA_009831015.1 of Picea engelmannii. Lineage (NCBI taxonomy): Eukaryota > Viridiplantae > Streptophyta > Pinopsida > Pinales > Pinaceae > Picea > Picea engelmannii. The sequence goes on from ML810271.1 coordinate 107,998, forward strand.
AAATTTTTTCCCTACCTGGGAAATTCGTTGCATTGGATTCTTTGTGTAATTTGTTCATGTATCTTCTTCTCTTGTGGATAAATTCTAGGCGCTATCTCTTGGAGGCTAATTATTTATAAGTGTGGTGGAATATCTTGTAAAAACTAGGGTTTACATGCATATCTCTTGGAATTGATAAGATTTT